>JACXGI010002848.1:6830-68909 GCA_016801175.1 Esox masquinongy
TGTGTGTGTGTGTGTGTGTGTGTGTGTGTGTGTGTGTGTGTGTGTGTGTGTGTGTGTGTGAAAGACAAAGATAGCTTGAGAGGAGTGCCCCGATTTCTGTTTGGGGTTGCTTAGAGATTTCCTTGTTTTTTTGTGCATTAAAATAACATCAAATTAATCAGAATTAAAGTGTAGACATTGCTAATGTTGTAAATGACTATTGAGGCTGGAAACAGGCCAGTAGTTTTTCAATGGAATATCTACATAGGCATACAGAAGCCCATTATCAGCAACCATCACTCCCGTGTTCCAATGGAACATTGTGTTTGCTAATCCAAGTTTATAATTTGAAAATGCTTATTGATCATTAGAAAACCCTTTTGCGATTATGTCAGCACTGCTGAAAACTGTTGTGCTGCTTAAAGCAGCAATAAAACTGGCCTTTAGGCTAGTTTAGTAACTTCAGCAAGAGCGTTTGTGGGTTTGATTACAAGCTCAAAATGGCCAGAAACAACTTAAATTCTTTTGTTTCTACTGCAACAATTCTATTGTTGTACTGAGAAATTAAGGCTATTCCGTGCAAGAAATTGCCAAGAAACTGATGAAACTAACAACAATGTGTACTACTCCGAGATGCTGCCCTTCCAGGCAGAATTCTTCCTCTATCTGGTGTCTGTGTTCTTTAGCCTATCTTATTCTTTTCTTTTTATTGGCCAGTCTGAGATATGGCTTTTTCTTTGCAACTCTGCCTAGAAGGCAAGCAATCCGGAGTCGCTTCTTCACTGTTGATGTTGAGACTGGTGTTTTGTGGGTACTATTTAATGAAGCTGCCAGTTGAGAGGTTTGAGAGACAAATGCTGATGCTGAAGATACTGGACTAGTCTAAAGAACACCAGTTTTATGGTGTCTTTAATCGGCACAACAGTTTTCAGCTGTACTAAATAAAATAAAATAAGCTATATTGCTGTCTACTTAACTCTCCGTTTTCTGCACTCTTAAAACGCCACAGCCAAGCTTTACGTATCGTTCTGTGGCCAAATATTTTTCCGTAAGTACAGTAACATTCATTCAGTAAATATATTCCATCTTCCCTTGGATTAGTTAACTTTCACCCACTTGCTAACATTTGCGTCATTCTGGACCCCGCCACACTACTACCGCTTTGATTGACGATTGTAAACAACATACACGTGTGACGGAGCGCATGTCATAACAAGAAACCAGGCAAGCCTATTTCAGCCGGCCCGCAATAGAAAGTATTACCTTCTCGAGATTCGAACCCGGGTCACCAACGTGATAGGCTGTATTACTAACCACTGCATTACAGAGCTATACTATTACCAGGTGTCAGTATAGCCTCTTGTCTCTATCCTGAACAAATCCTCTTTTGCCACTGGCCATTTTAATAGTTAATTGGCCATTCGTGAATGAAATTGATACAGTTAAACCGACTAACATTTCTTAGTAAGTTTACCTCTACCACAAATAGCGGCTATGTATTGCGTTTGCCACTGGCCGTTTTAACAGCGTATTAGCCAGTAATAAGCTTTACCGGTATCTACTAACTTACTGGAATAGTTATAAGAATTGAGCAATTGCTAGCGAGTCTGCCAAAGCTATTTCATTTCATGACATAGGAACGTATTTTTTTCTTTTATGGCAAAACAACATACTTTTTTCTTTCATTCGTGGATGACATTTATACAATAACTATCAATAAAGGCAACGATAACTAACTTTTTCATCAAGTGAAAAGATGAGAGAATCGTGGAATCTACCAGAAATAATTAATAAATGTCGTTGCTCTCAATAGATTTGAACGTAGGTCTTCCATATGAGAGACACTGTCGTTAAACACTACGCCACGGCATTACAAGTTTCAGCAGTCGCAAGACTCCATTGAGGATTGAGTTAAATAGGCTTACTAGTATCTACTAACTTCCTAGGAATAATCATAATAATTGAGCAATTGTTAGCGAGACTGAAAATGAACTATTCCATGCCAGAAACAGTCACAATATAACCGTATACATTTTCAGTTAAGGCTTAAGATATCGTAACTACGTTGTTAAGCCAGCAAATGTGTTTGTCTATCCTGACCCAAAACACATGCACGGATGCGTACTTCGAAAATCCAACATAAATAGTCGCAATATAACCGTAAACTGTTTTATTTCAGGCTTACCATAATGTAGATACTAATGGTTTTAGCCAGCGAAGTTTTTGTCTATACAGAATAATTCATAATGCGTACTACGCATTGCCTGCGAGGAGATACGAACTCGGGACCTATAGTTCACAAGTCCGCTTTTCTAACCACTACGTTATTTAACAAGGATCAGTCAGTTGGTCGCTCGCTCTTAATAGTATTTCGAAAAATAATATTCAGGCCAATTTATTTCAACCAAAAAACTACATACGTAAAAAAATATTGGGGGAAAAATTGAATACACGCACAAGTACTCGAATAGTAAATTATTTTCTGATATTCGAATATTCGACTATCCGTGCCCATCCCTACTTTACAAACACAATTCAAATGTTTTAACTAAGTCAGTTATGCTGACAATGTCCAATTCGGTTAAGTAAACTGTTAGCCATTGGTAGAAAAAATATCTTAATCACCTCTATTGGCTAAGTACATTTACACACCTAACCACATGTTATCCCTAATAAGGGATTTGGTGCCACTAATGATAAACAGCATACACTACCATGCCAGTCTTAGACCACCTGAGAACATTATCTTTAGTGTTATTTTTCCCTGTCAAAGTGATCCCACACAGCTTCAACTATGTTGAGGTTGGGGCTCTGAGGTGGCCAATCTAATACAGCAGACTTGTTACATGAAATGTTACATGAGAAAGATACCCACTCCTTTGCGTGTTATGTAGTGGGGCTCATGTTGAATCGGTAGTTTTTAAAAACATGTAACCGATTTTATTTGTTTTTATTTGAATAAAAACACAAAAACTCAGCAGATGAAATTAAGTTGATCTTTTTTTTATCAGATAACACAGCATACTGTAACTATAAACCTTTTGCTTCTAACCATACCACAGTTATTTTCCACTGTGTAGGCTCTCCAATCCAAAACAGACAGTATTTGGATGGCATGTTCTTGTAGATACTGTTTGAAAACCAAGTCCAAACTCACGCTTTGATCCTAATCTGATCAAATGTTATTGGAGTTTTTACTGTTGTTGTCAACAGAGCGGATTGACCTGCGCGATTGACGTGTGGGCGCGTCAATTAAAAATATTTTATTCACTGCTCCGGAACCATAGAAGTTAGATGCTTCATTCTTTTTCCACGTCAAAGAGGGCATTCTGCTGCAAATAACGTCTCATTTGTGTACCTTCGTAAACCAGAAGCCCCACAATAGCGATCAAAAAAACCTCTAATTGACGCGCAGGCGCGTCCAGGTCACACATTTTTATTTATTGCTCCAGAACCGCAGAAGTTAGAGGCTTCAATTATTTTCCACGTGAAAGAGGAAATTCTGCTGCAAATAACTTCTCGTTTGTGTACTTTCGTAAACCAGAAGCCCCGCAATCGTGATAACAAAACCTATAATCCTTCAGGATTTTAGCAGCAGCCCTAACTAATTATACTTGATCTTATTCTGTTGTTTAGAAGTCTACAATGCATAAACCAATCACAGACTGCGGTAAAACAACCAATGTGAAGTCTATCCATGTCGCCCCCCACCCCAAAAGAGAGAGAAAGAGCAAGTGAGCGCGCCAGGGGGAGAGGCCTGAGTGTCGCACTTACCACGCTCACAAGGAAGTCATTATGCTGTTGGATTGCATTAAAGACGCATTCAGTAGCTACAAGCAATTGTTTTGAGAAAAAAAGCAATGGTCAAACGGATTTTCACGGGGAAAGAAGTGGAGTAAATGATTATGGAGAGCGAGGATAGTGAAAATGGGTCTGAACATTCAGACGATGAAAAGTATCAGGACGGAATCAACCTATTTGTAAAATAGGGTAAGTGTAGCCTAAATGCTATTCTATGATAATGTTTATTATTATTTTGCATTGTTTTAGTGGAATTACTAGGCCTATATGATAACTTGATATAATGATAAGGTAGCCAGTGGTCACAGCTGCGCCTATGCTATTTGAGAGAATTTGCTTTATAAGTTTATGAAGTATAATGGGGAACGTTACTCGACCGAAAACGCGTTGTCCTTTATGTGGAGATGGCACATTCGGTTTTCTATCACCCTTTCAATGCGCAAATAAGAATGGTACATTTTATTTTGTTTAAGAGTATTTTGCTTTACAACGTTTATAAAAACTGCTGCAGCCTATGTGGTATTTACAGTTTTTTTCCTCTAAATTATGTAGATTGAAGTCGATAGTGGAAGCTTACTGTAGCGTACTTATTGCGCTTTCAGCCGCCTATGGTCGTCTTTGAGTGCGCAGATAGGGAGAAGCTATATTGTTTACGTTGGTATTTGTCCTCTTTATGAGGCAAATTGTTTACGTTGCTATTTGTCCTCTTTATGAGGCAAATTGCAAGTGAAAACGTTCACAAAAACATGGGTTGTGTTGTTAGGATTTGGGCATTTTACCATTGACTTTGTATAACTGCAGACACGGTGAAAAGCAAACAAAAGAAGAGGGAGGGTCCTGTGCGACAGTGAGTACCAGACCCAGTAACCATTGTTGAATAAAACAAATATATGAGGGGTGTGGACCTATGAGACCAGCTGATCCAATACTGCACTGTGCACCACAACACCAGGAGATGTACACAGGACCCTGTTCTTTCACTTTAGAGACATTGCCATGACAAATGTGTAGGTAATATACAACGACCTCCAGAAGATTCAAAACATGCCAACCAACAGCATTGCGTACAAGGCCTTTGTGGAGCAGCTTGTGACTGAGTTGTGTAGAGTGTCACCTGTGAATATAACCATGCAAAGGAAGACTGGACACATCCCTCCTCTAATCTCCACCTCTCCCAGATATGGCACATGGAGGGAATTCCAAAGGAAATAACACCCCATAAAAAAAAATCCTGAGTTAAAAAAATAAAGGACTGCAATCTAGTGGTGACTTTTGGAAGTACAATATGACAGAATAAGTTCAGTGACCCCAAATGGGCACTTTGAATGATTTTCTGAGTTTTTGAGAAAAAAACGGATGTGGACGAGAGTAAAAAAAAACATGCAATACATGCTTCATGTAGCTGAGGGTCTGCAGAATCCGAGAATATAAAGCATTTACATCTACTATAAAGGATGACCATTTGAGAAGCCAAAATGTCAAGGTAGTGACAGGCGGATTTGAAAACCCTAGTTCTTTGAGGGTTAAATCCTATTGAGAACTTGTGGACCCTTCTCAAATGTGAGATTTACGACCAGGGAGGCAATGCATCTCTTTGAACAGCATTTTGATCAAGAAACTGACAGACTCCATGGATGGAAGGCTCATGGCAGTTATTGAAAAGAAGGGTGGTTTTATCGGTCACTGAATATTTTTGAAAGGCCCGAAATGTTCTTTAATTTTCATTTTGTGTTACTTATTTGTTGCACTTACTCTAAAAATTGAGAATAAACAAGTGAGTTGAGAATAAACAACTGAGAAATTATTTTTGTAATTTAGTTGCCTAATTATTCTGCACACTAATTGTTGCCTAATAATTGTGCACACTTATGTATTCACCTGAGAAAGATCAAAACTCATTTTTCCTTTGTTAAACATTCAGGTTTGAGGTTCAATTATATTTTGGATTGACTGAGAACATTGGGTTTGTTCAACAATAAAATAAACCTGGGGGAATACGATTTGCCTAATAATTGTGAATGCAGTGTACATGCCACTCAGCTTACTGCAATGAAAATCATAAGCTTGCCTCATGGCGTCCAGTGGCAGCTAATTTTGCCCACTGGTGTGACATCAACAAGAAATGTCTGTTATGTCATGCCAATTATAACCTAAAAATGAATAACACCAAACCACACAAATGTGCCATAAAGCGTTGTCCAATATATAATGATGTTGGCCTATTTGAGAAGCCCCACAACTTATATTTCATCATTGGTAGAAGAGAAGCTATCAGAAAAAAAGTTTTTTATGACTTTGAGACTAGACAAAATTATCCTTCTGGCTTACACCTGCCTATATATGTCTAGCATGACCTTCAAGGGTAAAAAATGGTTGGCTAAGAGGCCCGATTTTTGCCTTACTCTTTTTAAAGCACTTTCGAAAAACCAAGTATAGGAAGTATACATTCATTGCTCACAACTCGAGAGCTTATGATTCCTACCTTCTTCTGAGTCCCTTGGTCACATAGGGCAGGACTCCAACTCTTATAATCCAAGGAAGTAAGGTGTTGTCTTTTGATCAGCGATACATTGATAGCTTAAGTTTCTTACCCATGAAACTGTCACAAATGCCAGAGGCTCTTGGTTTTGAAAAATCTGTTAAAGGATGGTTTCTGCATTTTTTCAGTTCTGAGGAGAACCTCAGTTACATTGGTCCTTATCATGGCCCTGAAATGTATGGGGCTGATGAAATGTCAATCCGTTTACAATTGCATCAGTCTGCATGAAAACCTATCGTACTCAATTTATGACTGGGGGTTCCATAGCTATTCTTTCGCCTGATAACTATAGGCGACAATGCAAAGCTTACTCTAGTGGGTACATCCAGTGGCTGGAGTATTTGGCTGAGACAAAAAACATCTTCATTCAGCATGCCTTGAATGGAGGTGAAAAAAAGTATTAAAAAGAAAAGGCGAGCCCTACAGCAAATAGATGGATTCCCACTACCTTTATTAAGTGCGGCGGTCCCAATCATAAGTAGCCTTATAGCATCCAGAAATGGGGGCTGATGTCTAATAAAGTGTTTAGTGTCTCAACAACAGTTGGATGAACTTAAACAACTTTTTTGGAAAGGAAAGAAAAAGGTGCAGTGGTCTCTTAATTTTTTCCGGAGCTATATATACTGAATAAAATAAAAGGGTCAAAAGGCAGAGGTGGCCTGGATGAGAAGGATTAAAGTATGTTTCATTATCTGCTCTATCTTCCTAATTTCAGAAATTATGAATATTACAAAGTACGTATCAGACATTTATAGAAATGAAAATGAAGCGATTCCAATACATTTTTTACATCTTTATTTCACAAGATTCATGAGGTCAATCAAGAGTTTAAAATCAACTTTCTTGGTTATATAATAATTCATAACATTGAATACATCGATTACATTTATAGACATATAGTTCTATATTTTTAAAAGACACACATAGATTATATAGGCATACAAACAAAATAAATGATAGACGTTACATGTCATTGGTGGTTCAAACAAAAAATTTAAAACTTTAGATAATGGTATTTCTTATCTCTAGACCGTGCAATATCAACTCTTCCCATTTCTGAGCCATAGCACAGTTACTCACATGATCCAAGATGTCTTCCGTTATTTTCAAACGTTCAGCATGAACTAAAGTTTTGGACGTCTCATTCACTTTTCTTTCAATAATGTGCATCATAAGTTCTGTTACATTTCTCAAAAGAAAATATTGGTTTACTCTCTCAAATAACATACATAAACAGTTACCCATTATATCAATAAAACATTACAATGGTTATATAAATCAGCCTTAAGGGTTTCAGGAGAAAGATTTTCTGGATATTTTTAGGCACTGTATGCCTGACTCAGAGAAAGATTTTCTTTATCTTTGGGTCTGTTCCGCCAAAAAGTCACAACTTCGTTTACCAGGCGAAGTTGTTGGTCTTTGTTCTCGCCCAGCAGCGAGTCAGAGATTTTGTTCAGGGTCTTCATGATGGAGTTGGATTCTTTCAACTCATTTAGAAAAATCTCAAAAAATTCCACAAACCCGAGGTAGTTCAACTTCAACCCCCAAGGATTTCAGGGCTCTGGCAAACGCAGGGATGAACCAATCAGACCACAGTCACATGATCAGGGCTTCAAAGTTGGCATTGTAATAATATTTAGGACAACCATAGAGGCAGTGATGCTGTCGCTGAGTTCCATGGCCTGTAATACACCCGTTGCAGTTTTCTTTTTTGTGCTCCTCGATCACAATCTCTAAAAGTGTTACAATGGAGGCCTTTATAGCATTTACAAAAACCAGGCTGAGTCCTCCGTCAAAAACGTCCAAACCTGGACTATAGGTTGGCGGGTCAGGTGGCGGAGTAGGTGGCAACGTAATAGGTGAGTACGTCGGCGGCCTGTCTGGGGATGAAGGACTTGCGGCCCAATCCCTGTCCTGACCATCTACATCCTTACTAAGGCACAGTGACTTAGGACTGTCCATAATAGGAAAATAGGTGAAAGGTATTTTCCGAGATTTCGATATGATGACGGGGATATGCGCACCGTCAGAGTACTCTGATTCCATAGCAGCCATGGTACTTATCTCCATATTTGTGTAACAAGTGTAGCCTCTCATACTTGTCCCCTCATTTCAGGACATACTACATGACGTAATACCTCTCAGCCGTTGATGCGGTCCTCCACGCCTAATGTTGTGTCTGTATATTCAGTTCCCGTGGATAAACTGTACAGCTTCACTTTAGAGGCAGGGTAATCAAAAATGATCCCAAGCACATTACCATCAGGCAAGTCGTGTTGATCCGTCAACAGCTTAAAGGACGGCACTTGAGTTCAATACAGATTGAGGAAACGCTTCTTTGGTGCATCAAATATTTCTGGAACATAGTCTTCCACTTTTCTATCTTCCATTCTACGGCGTGCTTCATAAGTCAGGGCTACCACCGATGTATCGCTCAGTACCGAAGCCATTTTGTTCTTTGTCAGTCACTTGAAGCAAAGAGCTTTAAAAAAATAAATTGCAATTAAAAAGCTAAAGTACAGCTTTGGCCAGGAGGAAACCTACCTCTTATTTATGACACACACTCCTTTCCCCGAGCTCCCAAAACCAGGCCCCTTCCCCTGAGTGCCCATCACCACATCCCTACCCATGAGAAGCCCACAGCCCCTCCCTTCCCTTGACCTATCCATCACCCTGACCCCCCTTGACCAGCCCCCCCTTCCCTAACCCGAGACCCCCAAAACCAGACACCTTCCCCTGAGTGCCCATTCACCCCTCTCTAACCATGAGAAGGCCACAGCCCCTCCCTAAGAAACACAGGCCCCTCTCCCTCCCGTGAGAAACACATTTGAAAAACCTCATACACCTATGAAAACGTATACATAAAACACTTTTATTACTCAAACATCCTGGGTCAACCTCATAAAACCACCCCTCCCCAATAGACATCTGTGAAGTCTGTAAATGAACCCTTTTAACCTTTGACATGATCATTAAAATATTAACCCCATAATCACCTTGATTCCCAGGCACACCACTCAAAGGTCAAGCCCTAAAGCCATAAATCAGACAATGTTTACACAAAGGTGAATAATATGTATATTACTTCTCTCACATTGTGTTCGCTGTGTAAAAAGAAATATGGTGCTTTTATAGGAGACGCACACATGACATTGGCTACCCAGAATGCTTACAGAAGGCGGGAAATCGTGAGAGGCGGAATAGTTTTTTCAGTATGGGTTAATTATTAAAGAAACAACTGTTAAGTATAAAGCTCAATTCTCCTACCATGTTTACTGATTAAATAACTATATACTGTATAGTTTATACATGCATTTATAAACTACTGCTTTTTACTAAACCATACGTGTCACTATAACATTAATTATTATGTTCATATGTTAAGCTATAGGCTTTATATATTGTAGTGGAGTGAGAGGATGGGTTTGTGCTGGCCAGTATGTTCCAGCTCGTTGGCTCCATCTGCTGGCCAGGAGAGGTGGTGTCCCAGTAGGGTAAGGCCTAATTACACACACCTGAAGCCACTAAATGGGATGTGTTTCAACCTGGCCTGGAGGACACCCAGGGGTGGGGGTTTTGTGGGGAAGAAAGCTAACTGGAGGGCAGAGAATTCCAGGGCATCCCCAAGCAAAGAAAGCATTGGACACCAACCACGCCTGGAGAAAAGGACAAACCCAGTAAGACCCAGCCTGTGTTTGAATTACTGTTTCTATTTTCTTTTGTTTATAGCCGGTAAACAGTTTAGCTGTCTGGTCGCATTGAGGGACCGGAAGAACTGTACGGAAAGGCTCTAGAAAGAGCTAGGCTTTTGTTTGGGTTTTATTGTTACCCGGCGCCTAGCCACTGTCTCAGTTAAAGTTTCACTAATAAAAGTCCTGGGTTGCTGTCTTGGAGAAGGGTTCCCCCGCTTGTGTTCCTCCTCGTTCTTGTACCTTGAGGCTCAGACTGGCTAACGAACCGCTACAATATGTATACAGAGTAAAATCCATTTATTTTTTAAATAATCTAGATAAATTAGACTATCGCTCTGATGAGTGTTGGCTAAATATCTTAAATTAATATATATATATATTAAATTCAGAATGGAGTTAGGTAACGTTCGCATTTAACAACCATTTCATGAAGGAAAACCATATCAGCAATGTTGTATCAATAAAAAGCTGACAAATGCAGTATATCATGAATAAAACTGATTATATCACCTTTAGGGATGATTATGAAACTTTATATAAGTTTCTTTTCCATGACCAATGTTTGAAGAATGTATATTTGTTTGGTTTTAGTTTAGTTGAGAAGGTTAAATGAACTATTTATTATATGGTTACCAGTTGTGGTTACTACTATGGATGGTAATCATGTCCTGTATTTGACAGTGCTGTATTGTTCATAGGCAATGCTTTGGTCTTTTGTGGCTCACACTGCCAACACCCATGTGGTGGGTTTGAATCCCACTAAGGTCATGTACAAATCTATGGCCTCATGGTGGTGATTCTTTACATTTCAAACTGAACATAGGAAAAGAAATGTGTACATACATTAAATTCACCAAATGGTTGAGTGATGGCTCAATTAGGAACAATGAGCACAGTGATGGTTAAAGTTTTTATTTTATTTTTGTATTATTAACATCAACAGGTTTACAGGTCATGACAGATTTGGCAGATGAAAAATGCTAATGACAATAAGAACAAGAATATATAAATACAGTGCATTGAAAATATAACATGCCAGACCACAGAGCCCTGCTGTTATTGTCCATAAAAATCAGGTCACAAGTAAGTTGAAAAAGGGGTCCAAACTTTATAAAACTGAAAAGGGTCCCCTTAAATAAAAGCTGAGGGCTACGAGAGGCATGAACTCTCACTAATTATCCACAGTGCTACATTGGGGAGTTCCTCCAACACCCACTTCAACAAAATGCATCTCCTAGCACTGAAGAGAAGGATTTTCAGGAGTTTTAATAAATCTTTTATTACAACACTGAAAGATCTGGGTTCATTTTATTGCATCTCACTGGGGCAATATGTAGTCTATGATATACCTTAGAATGTAGTTCTTGCACTCTGTTAGTGATAAAACCGCTGTATACAGCTCTGGAAAACATTGAGACTACTGCAAAATTATCAGTTTCTCTGGTTTTACTATTCATAGGTATGTGTTTGAGTAAAATGAAAATTTTTGTTTAAATATAAATTACTGACAACATTACACTCAAATTCCAAATAAAAATATTGTCATTTAGAGTATTTATTTGTAGAAAACAACAACTGGTCAAAATAACCAAAAAAAGATTAATTGTTTTCAGACCTCAAATAATGCAAAGAAAACATTCATATTCTATTTTTCAACAACAAAATACTAATTTGTTAACTTAGGAAGATTTCAGAAATCAATATTTGGTGGAATAACCCTGATTTTTAATCACAGCTTTCATGCGTCTTGGCATGCTCTCCACCAGTCTATCACATTGCTGTTGGGTGACTTTATGCCACTCCTGGCACAAAAATTCTAGTAGCTCGGCTTTGTTTGATGGCTTGTGACCATCCATCTTCCTCTTGATGAAATTCCAGAGGTTTTCAATGGGGTTCAGGTCTGGAGATTGGGCTGGCCATGACAGGGTCTTGATTTGGTGGTCCTCCATCCACACCTTGATTGACCTGGCTGTGTGGCATGGAGCATTGTCCTGCTGGAAAAACCAATTGTTTTTCACATTGTCAGAGCAGAAGGAAGCAGGTGTTCTTTCAGGATAACCTTGTACTTGACTTGATTCATGCGTCCTTCACAAAGACAAATCTGCCCGATTCCAGCCTTCCTTAAGCATCCCCAGATCATCACTGATCCTCCACCAAATTTCACAGTGGGTGCGAGTCACTGCGGCTTGTAGGCCTCTCCAGGTCTCCGTCTAACCATTAGACGATGAGGTGTTGGGCAAAGCTGAAAATCTGACTCGTCAGAGAAGATTACCTTACTCCATTCCTCTACGGTCCAATCCTTATGGTCTTTTGCAAACTTCAGCCTGGCTCTTCTTTGCTTCTCAATGATGAAGGGCTTTTTTCTAGCTTTGCATGACTTCAGCCCTGCCCCTTGGAGCCAGCAAAGGAGGATGAATTAGCTGGAATCTCCTTGGAAACCATCTTGATGACCTCACCAGATGAGACAATACAACCAACCATGGTGTCTACACTGGGAACTGACATTGTGGAGGTTATGGTGACAGTAACAGTTCCATTGGGATGGGTGACATTGACTGTAGAAGACTTTTCCAAAAACTGTTTTGTGACATTCCAGGCCACTATTGGAGCAGGTCGTCCCTTGGCAGAGCAGGAGACAGTAAACCCAGAGAAGAGGGTGTTGCTGTCATTGGTTTGTGTAACTCGGAGTGTTTGTTCATACAGTGTGGGTTCTATAAAACAACAGCAAACGTGATTCACTGTGAGTACATATTAGAACATGGTCAAATAGATGATTGATGCTGAAAAGAGACCTGCATGAATACACTGACTAGTTACTAATCAGATCTACACTTTCTCCAATAATGAATATTCCTCCCTGCCTTACCTCTGCTCTGCCACTTCTGTTGAATTTGGAAAAAAATTACAATGTGAAAATCTATATGGTGTCTTTCTTTTTTAACATGTATAATTGTATTTGTTAATAGAAACGTAATATTCAAACCACATTCAAATCGTATGCCTGGAGTTGATTGAATATTAAGGTAAGATTTACTCAATATACGTTTTCATTTCGCTTAATGATGAAACCGGTAATTGTAAAATGAGTTACGATTGCCAATCTCCTTGATTGCACTTAACATCAGACGTTGAATGTAACGTTCTTAACCGATGGTTGCGGATATTGTTTACGTATATTAATGTTGGAACAATGTGTTAATTGATAGGAAAATCAACGCTGCAAATCACACTTGTGTGCGTATTGCATTGTGAAGCTTTTACTGTTACAGGACGACTATATGATAGAACGAGTTACTCAGCTATAGGCTGTCTGAACAAACTAACCAGCAAATTTGGTTAAAATGTTTTCGTATAATTTACTAATCTATGTCTTTAGTATTATTTATGAAATTTTCTTGCGCAAGTGCCATTTTCCAGTTCGCGCCATACAAACATCTCGATGCAGCTGCCAAAAACGCGCAACATGCACATTGCACTCGTGGTGACGTAAAATGCGGTGATTTTAAGGGAGATGCATACATGACGTAACAGTGCACCCAGAATGCGGGAATTCGTGAAAGCGGGAATACTTTGGGTTAATTATTAAAGTAAGAACCAACTGCAAATCTAAGAAGCTTTATGCTCAATTCTCCTACTATGTTTACTTATTAAATCACGTGTCATTTTAGCGCAATCAAACAGTCGATGCTGCTGCCAAAAACGCGCATCATGCACATTGCACTCGTGGTGACCTAAAATGCGGTGGTTTTAAGGGAGATGCATAAATGAAATAACTGTGTACCCAGAACGCGGGAATTCGTGAAAGGGGCAAAACTTTGGGTTAATTATTAGTTAGAACCAACTGCAAATTCTCCTACCATGTTTACTGATTAAATCACTATATACTGTGTAGTTTATACATGCATTTCAAAACTCAACTGCATTTTGCTAGACAATAGGCTACATGTGTGTCACTATAACATTCATTATTATATTCATATGTTAAGCTATAGGCTATACATGCAGAGTGAAATACATACTTTTTAAAATTAATCTAGATAAAATAGACTGCAATTCGCTCTGATATGAGTGTTGGCTAAATAACATAAAATAATTATATATATATATATATATATATATATATATATATATATATATATATATATATATATATATATATATATATATATTAAAGTCTGAATGTAGTGAAATAAACAGCTTTGAACAGTTGTAAAAACAGTATTTCATAAAGAAAAACCATATCAGCAATGTTGTATCAATGACATGTATATGCAGTATTTCATGAATAAAACTTATTAGCTCACCTTTAGGCATGATTATTAACATAATGAACAGGTATGTGTAGTGTTCAGGAGCCATTGTGAAACTGGGTTTTTTCCAAGTTCCCTCTCTTGATTTGTACCACCCACTTGACACTGAAGGAATCATGTGATTGGAATCCTCCCAATACAGTTATAGTAGCCGAACCTCTGCTGGTGAGACTTTATATGTTTATTTGTTTTAATGTTGTTATATGTTTTTTTTTTCCATGGCCAGTGTTTGAAGAACCTAAATTTGATCTGTTTTAGTTGAGAAGGTTAAATTACGACATAGACATAGAAATATTACAGGCAAGGCCAAGTGAGCTTGGTAGAGAGCAATACTAATATGTTTCTGAATGTAAACAGTGATGTTACTGTGCACAAGGTGACAGTGTAACTTTTTTTTTCTTTAACCTATTGTTTTTTTTCAAACAGGGGAAAACATAATACACTCAGGGTTTAGAATATTAGAATATTAAACAGTGAAACAATTGACTGGGAATTATTAGCACAATTCATAGTGTCAAATCCACTGTGATTAACCTTGTTAGTGCTGTCATAATAACTTGTAATGCAAGAAAAGCATTATAGCCTAATGCAACCATAGCCTAATGACAATACAGGTGTAATGAATGAGTCGGAGAGATGGGATGCAGGTTCCAGACGTGGAGCATTGATAGTGTTTATTGGCAACTGGCACTTCAAAGTAAGGGCAAGGCAGAAAGCAGAATCAAATAGGCAGGAGAGGGGTCAAAACCGGTGAGTCAGATCGAGAGGCAAACTAAACAAAATCACAAGGCTAAAGCGAAGTAGTCAAGTATCAAAGCTAGGGCCAGAACACGGAATATCAACAATGCTAGGCTTCTACGCAGAACGCTAAACAAAAGGCTCAGTATGATGCGAAAGAATATCAATATCTCACAAAGGAGCTACAAAACAGAACTGAACTACATAGGAACTGAATGAGAGCCGGTGACCAGAAACACAGGTGAAACTCATTAGGACTCATACAGGGAAGACGGCTATGTTTAAAATAACTAAGAAACACTGAAAGTTACAAAACAATAACAAAACCCTAAAGAAACCATAAAGAAAACCATAAAGAAAATAAAGGACCTTAGCATACAACACCCAAAACATAAGAACAATAAGGACAAATAACAAGGACAACCCCAGATGTTAAAACAGATCATTTCAGAATAATGTGAATAATGAGAATAATGTGCATGCATTGAGTTATTGACACTGCATGAAAAGGCCTGTTTCAGTGTCCATACAAGTAAAAATCTTTGTAATGATGAGAAGTAAAAGGCCAGTACAGAGAAGTTGTGATATAAAAATATTTTAACCGGTCGTAAGATGTCAGCTCTTGACATTTCTGGAAACTCCTCAATCTTTGCACATACAGTATCTCACAAAAGTGAGGACACCCCTCACATCTTTTCATGTGACAACACTGAAGAAATGACACTTTGCTACAATGTAAAGTAGTGAGTGTCCAGCTTGCACAACAGTGTAAATTTGCTGTCCCCTCAAAATAACTCAACACACAGCCATTAATGTCTAAACAGCTGGCAACAAATTGGGCCCAATTAGCCATTTTCCCTCCCCGGTGTCATGTGACTCGTTAGTGTTACAAGGTCTCAGGTGTGAATGGGGAGCAGGTGTGTTAAATTTGGTGTTATCGCTCTCACACTCCCTCATAATGGTCACTGGAATTTCAACATGGCACCTCATGGAACTCTCTGAGGATCTGAAAAAAAGAATTGTTGCTCTACATAAAGATGGCCTAGGCTATATGAAGATTGCCAAGACCCTGAAACTGAGCTGCAGCACGGCGGTTTACGGCGGACCATACAGCGGTTTAACAGGACAGGTTCCACTCAGAACAGGCCTCACCATGGTCGACCAAAGAAGTCGAGTGCATGATTACTGGAACCATGTCCTGTGGTCTGATGAGACCAAGATAAACTTATTTGGTTCAGATGGTGTCAAGCGTGTGTGGCGGCAACCAGGTGAGGAGTACAAAGGCAAGTGTGTCTTGCCTACAGTCAAGCATGGTGGTGGGAGTGTCATGGTGAGGGTAAAGGTGATGGACTGGCCAAGCATGTCTCCAGACCTAAACCCTACTGAGCATCTGTGGGGCATCCTCAAACGGAAGGTGGAGGAGCGCAATGTCTCTAACATCCACCAGCTCCGTGATGTCGTCATGGAGGAGTGGAAGAGGACTCCAGTGGCAACCTGTGAAGCTCTGGTGAACTCCATGCCCAAGAGTGTTAAGGCAGTGCTGGAAAATTATGGTGGCCACACAAAATATTGACACTTTTCACTTAGGGGTGTACTCACTTTTGTTGCCAGCGGTTTAGACATTAATGGCTGTGTGTTGTGTTATTTTGAGGGGAAAGCAAATTTACACTGTTATACAATCTGTACACTCACAAGCTGTACACGGTTATACAAGGGGTGTACTCACTTTTGTGAGATACTGTACATTTCAGCTCTTAACACTAGTCTTTTGTTTTCATTTAATTTCAATAGTTAAACTCAGCAGGAAATTAAAGTAAAAAAGCAGTATACCCAGTGTGTTATTTTGGAACCACATTTGTTGTAATTTAGAACACTAAATACATTGCTCAAAAAATGAAGGGAATACACAATCATCACAGGATAACACCAAGTCACTTAAACTTCAGGGATATCAATCTGTCCAGTCAGAAAGCATAAATGATTGAGAATCAATGTCACAAGTTTTGGTGCAAATGAAAGTGACAACAGGTGCACTGGAGAGGCAACATCAAGACAACCCTCAAAAAGGGAATGGTTTTGCAGATGGTGGCCACAGACAATTGTTCTCTCCTTTTCCCTCCTGACTGATTCTTCTCTAATTTGGCGTTTTGCTAGTGTCCTTGTCACAACTGGTAGCATGAGGCAGTATCTGCCGCCCATTGAGATTGCACAGGCAGTCCAGCTCCTCCAGGATGGCACATCCATGCTGTCGCAAGAAGGTTTTCTATGTCTCCCAGGACAGTCTCAAAAACATGGAGGAGATACCAGGGGACGGGCCGTTACACGAAGAGAGCTGGACAGGGCCGTAGAAGGGCATCAACCCAGCAGCAGGACGGGTATCTACTCCTATGTGCGAGGAGGAACAGGAGGAGCACTACCACAGCCCTACAAAATGACCTCCAGCGGGCTACTTGTGTGCATGTTTCTGACCAAACTGTCAGAAACAGACTCCGTGAGGGTGGCACAAGGGCCCGATGTCCTCTAGTGGGACCTGTGCTTACAGACCAGTACCGTGCAGCTTCATTGGCATTCGCCAGAGAACACCAGAATTGGCAGGTCCGCCATTGGCGTACTGTTCAGAGATGAGAGCAGGTTCACACTGAGCACGTGTGACAGACGTGAAAGAGTCTGGAGACGTTGTGGTGAATGTTATGCTGCCTGCAACATCATCCAGCATGACCAGTTTGGCGGTGGGTCAGTGGTGGTCTGGGGAGGCATATCCTTGGAGGGTCGCACAGACCTCCACGTGCTAGCCAACTGTACCCTTGACTGCTGTTAGGTACTAGGATGAAATCCTCAGATCCATTGTCAGACCTCACGCTGGTGCAGTGGGTCCTGGGTTCCTCCTGGTGCAGGACAATGCCCGGCCTCGTGGCCAGGATGTGTATGCACTACCTGGATGACAAAGGCATTGATGCCATTGACTGGCCCTTACGTTCCCCAGACCTGAATCCAATTGAGAACCTCTGGGACGTTATGTATTGGTGCATCCGATGCCGCCAAGTAGCGCCACAGACTGTCCAGGAGCTCACTGATGCCCTGATCCAGGTCTTGGTGAAGATCCCCAGGACACAATCTGCTGTTTCATCAAGAGCATGCCCAGTTGTTATCAGGAGTGCATACAGGCACGTGGGGGCCATTCACAGTACTGAGTTAAATTATGAGTTGCCGTGATAAAATTCACACAAGTTGGAACAGCCTGTGATTTCACTTGTTTACTTTGATTTTTGGTGTGACTTTGAATACAGCCCTCAATCGGTTGGTGATTTTGGTTTCCATTGATAGTTGTTACGTCATTGTGTTCTCAACGAATTACAGTAAAGATTTTGATCTTGAATATATTTTGTTCATCGAGATTCGATGTGTGATTTAAGTGTTCCTTTATTTTTTTGAGCAGTGTATTTCTCCAACTATGTTAATAAATGGAGATGTCATGATAATTATTGTACTGTCAATGATACAAATGTGTATGATGTAACTAAGGACTATTTTTCAGCAATGGACCCGCTATGATACATTCCATGACACTTGTACCCACCACGACAGTTCCTAATCCTGCGCCATGTCACCCTAAACAAAGTAAAGTAAGAAGAGCGCTGTTAGTTTTGAATGTAGCCCCGTCATGTTTGGTTTTTGTTTGTGTCCTTACCAGCAACCTGTGCCTGTCCTTGTTGTTTGCAACTGGGTCTTGTTGGTCCTTGTTAACTCCCTATTAAGTTTGCCCTCTTCTGTTAACCCTTTGTCAGTCATTGTGTTTTATGCTTGGTTTATGTCCGTCCCTGCCACCAGCCTGTATTTTTGCCTGCCTGCCTGCCTGTTTTTCTGCCATTTCTTGTTTTGTGTCTACTTGCCTCAGTTCCACCATTGAAACCTTTATTTTTCCTTCATGTCTGCACTTGGGTCCTGCTTCTCCAAAATCGTGATAGTTACAACACAGGCAAAGGTCCAGAGTAATGCCAATGGTGACCCAGAACCAGACATTTCAGACCAATCTATTGGGGTGATAATATCATTGTCCATCAATGTTAAGGGTAGTGATTGTGGCGGCCTAAAGCTTAGTGATTACGATGATTTACTATCTGTGAGTAAATACTTTAAGAATTGACATTGAGGGGTGCTTAAATGTCAAAAGGGTGGATTGTTGTATAAATGTACTGAGTTGATGTATTGATTAATCATAGCATTGTATAGGAGAGTGAAAAATGAATAGCTAAGTATTAGGTTGATAGTTAAGTACTGAGTCCATGTATTTAGTTGGAAAATGCAAGATGTGCTAATACAGAGCTAAACTAATCAAAGGAACAAACCTAGGCTGATTGAGACCGGATTGACGTTTTGCACTAAGGTCAGCTATTTTTTAAGCTGTTGTCACACCATCTTGTGTTTCTCTTCTGTGACCAGGCCGACACCCCCGGGGCAAATGCCAGTCATCCACCAACACAGACAGTCACCTCATTACAACACAGTCCTTTTACTGCACCCTCAGCTACAACAAGGTAGGAGCAAATACCCTTTAATCCAAAGAATTATTGTTAAATACTAATCAGTTTGATACTACATAAAACATTTATCCAACCCTTTTGTTCTCCCATAAACAATGTTGTGCTAAATGTATTTGTATTGTATTTAAAACCAGAATTATGGATTATTAAAAAAAACAAGCCATTACATACATATACACATAAAAAAGTTTTAAACATAACACAAAGACCATACAGATAGTTACTGTACATTTTGAAGGAGTGTTCATAAATGAGAGCAAGAGAAACATATAGGAAAAGGACAGAAGACAGATGGATGTGTTGATGGATGTAATCTACTAGCAGCTCCATAACATGTAGTTCTAAGAATCAGAATGTATTTAATAAAATGAAGGTGATTCTGATGAATGGATGGATGGATCAATGGATGGATAGACCAAGCCAGCCAGTAGTCGTCCTCATTTAAACTTTAACTGCCTAAGAAGGAAAAACATAAGGTTCAGATTCCATTTATATTTAGTTAATTCACCTCAAATTCTTACATCTTGAGAAACAATGGGATTGGACGTAAACTTACTTTTTGCATTGCGTTTCAGGGTGAACATACCTTCAAATTAACAGAAATCAATTGCAATAATGTGTTAGTGACATAAGTAATGAATAGTATTTATTTTTAACTAGCTAGTTATGGTTGCGAGGGTGTTATGTGTATAAAAACAAATAACACACTTTACACATAGAAAGGTAGTATGAAAATAACGGGTAGATATACCATTTTTTCGTTCTTTTCCTGACAGAAGAAGCTTCCCCCTGTCCAACTCTTCCCTCCTCGACCACTCCACTGGAATTTGACAATCAAGAAATAAAATGTTTTGAAAACATAATACTGAATGTAATATAATTATTTAATATGATTATTATTAACATTATTATAACTAATCTGATATTTGTACTTAAAGGGACAATATGTAAGAATTAAACTTTACTAAGAAACTTACGAAAGGTTTTTTATTTGCCAAATAAGTTTCACAACAAACAAGGAATTTGTTCTGGCTCGTTAGTGCAGCAAATTTAAACATAGAATTACAGATATACAGTTGTGCTCATAAGTTTGCATACCCTGGCAGAAATTGTGAAATTCTGGCATTGATTTTGAAAATATGACTGATCATGCAAAAAACTGTCTTTTATTTAAGGATAGTGATCATATAACGCCATTCATTATCACATAGTTGTTTGGCTCCTTTTTAAATCATAATGATAACAGAAATCCCCCAAATGGCCCTGATCAAAAGTTTACATACCCTTGAATGTTTGGCCTTGTTACAGACACACAAGGTGACACACACAGGTGAAAATGGCAATTAAAGGTGAATTTCCCACACCTGTGGCTTTTTAAATTGCAGTTAGTGTCTCTGTATAAATAGTCAAGGAGTTTGTTAGCTCTCACGTAGATGCACTGAACAGGCTAGATACTGATCATGAGCCATGGGGGGCAAAAAAGAACTGTCAAAAGACCTGTGTAACAAGGTAATGGAACTTTATAAAGATGGAAATGGATATAAAAAGATATCAAAATCCTTGCAAATGTCAGTCAGTACTGTTCAATCACATATAAAGAAGTGGTGAATTTGGGGATCTCTTGATACCAAGCCAAGGTCAGGTAGACCAAGAAAGATTTCAGCCAAGACTGCCAGAAGAATTGTTCGGGATACAAAGAAAAACCCACAGGTAACCTCAGGAGAAATACAGGCTGCTCTGGAGAAAGACGGTGTGGTTGTTTCAAGGAGCACAATATGACGATACTTGAACAAAAATGAGCTGCATGGTCGGGTTGCCAGAAAGAAGACTACTGCGCCAATGCCACAAAAAAAGTCACAACCATAAGCGCTATGTTTGGAGAGGGGTTAACAAGGCCTATAGTGAACAGAATACCACCCCCACTGTGAAACATGGTGGTGGCTCACTGGGGTTTTGGGGGTGTGTGAGCTCTAAAGGCACAGGGAATGTTGTGAAAATTGATGGCAAGATGAATGCAGCATGTTATCAGAAAATACTGTCAAACAATTTGCATTCTTCTGCACGAAAGCTGCGCATGGAACACTCTTGGACTTTCCAGCATGACAATGACCCTAAGCACAAGGCCAAATTGTCCCTCCAGTGGTTACAGCAGAAAAAGATGAAGGTTCTGGAGTGGCTATCACAGTCTCCTGACCTTAATATCATCGAGCCACACTGGGGAGATCTCAAATGTGCAGTTCATGCAAGACGACCAAAGACTTTGCATGACCTGGTGGCATTTTGCCAAGACGAATGGGCAGCTATACCACCTGCAAGAATTTGGGGTCTCATAGACAACTATTACTAAAGACTGCATGCTGTCATTGATGCTAAAGGGGGCAATACACAGTATTAAGAACTAAGGGTATGTAGACTTTTGAACAGAGGTCAGTTCATTCTTTTCTGTGTTGCCATGTTTTGTTTTATGATTGTGCAATTCTGTTATGACCTGCAGTTGAATGTGAATCCCATAAGAAATAAAAGACAAGTTTTGCCTGCTCACTCATGTTTTCTCTACAAATGGTACATACAGTGGATATAAAAATTATACACCCCCCTGTTAAAATGCCAGGTTTTTGGGATGTAAAAGAATGAGACAAAGATAAATCATGTCAGAACTTTTTCCACTTTTAATGTGACCTATAATGTGAACAATTCAATTGAAAAACAAACTGAAATTGTCGAGGGGGAAAAATGAAAAATAAAAACCTTACAATAACCTGGTTGCATAAGTGTGCACACCCTCTTATAACTGGGGATGTGGCTGTGTTCAGAATTAACCAATCACATTCAAACACATGTTAAATAGAAGTCATTACACACCTTCCATCATTTAAAGTGACTCTGATTAATCACAGATAAAGTTCAGCAGTTCTAGTTGGATTTTCCTGACATTTTCTTAGTTGCATCTCAGAGCAAAAGCCATGGTTCGCAGAGAGCTTCCAAAGCATCAGAGGGATCTCATTGTTAAAAGATATCCGTCAGAAGAAGGGTACAAAAGACTTTCCAAAGCATTAGATATACCATGGAACACAGTGAAGACAATCATCATCAAGTGGAGAAAATATGGCACAACAGAGACATTACCAAGAACTGGACGTCCCTCCAAAATTGATGAAAAGATGAGAAGAAAACTGGTCAGGGAGGCTTCCAAGAGGCCTACAGCAACATTAAAGGGACTGCAGGAATTTCTGGCAAGTGCTGGCTGTGTGCTACATGTGACAACAATCTCCTGTATTCTTCATATGAATGGGCTGTGGGGTAGGGCGGCAAGACGGAAGCATTTTCTTACAAAGAAAAACATCCAAGCCTGGCTGAATTTGCAAAAACAAACATCAAGTCCCCCAAAAGCACGTGGGAAAATGTGTTATGGTCTGATGAAACCAAGGTTGAACATTTTGGCCATAAATCCAAAAGGTATGTTTGGTGCAAAAACAACACTGCACATCACCCAAAGAACACCAT
The DNA here is from genome assembly GCA_016801175.1 of Esox masquinongy. Taxonomy (NCBI): domain Eukaryota; kingdom Metazoa; phylum Chordata; class Actinopteri; order Esociformes; family Esocidae; genus Esox; species Esox masquinongy. The sequence continues at coordinate 29,935 of JACXGI010002848.1, forward strand.
ACCCACAGTGAAACATGGTGTTGGCAGCATCATGCTTTGGGGCTGTTTTTCTTCAGCTGGAACCAGGGCTTTAGTCAGGGTGGAGGGAATTATGAACAGTTCCAAATACCAGGAAATTTTGGCACAAAACCTTCAGGCGTCCTTTAGAAAGCTGGAGATGAAGAGGAAGTTCACCTTTCAGCACGACAACGACCCAAAGCACACATCCAAATCCACAAAAGCATGGCTTCACCAGTAGAAGATCAACGTTTTGGAATGGCCCAGCCAGAGCCCAGACCTGAATCCAATTGAACATCTGTGGGGTGATCTGAAGAGGGCTGTGCGCAGGAGATGTCCTTGCAATCTGACAGATTTGGAGCGCTTTTGCAAAGAAGAGTGGGCAAATCTTGCCACGTCAAGATGTGCCATGCTAATAGACTCCTACCGAAAAAGACTGAGCACTGTAATAAAATCAAAAGGTGCTTCAAGAAAGTATTAGTTTAAGGGTGTACACACTTACGCAACCAGGTTTTTGTGAGTTTTTTATTTTTTATTTTTCCCCCTCAAAGATTTCAGTTTGTTTTTCAATTGAATTGTTCACGTTATAGGTCACATTAAAGGTGGAAAAAGTTCTGACATGATTTATCTTTGTCTCATTCTTTTACATCACAAAAACCTGGCAATTTAACAGGGGTGTGTAGACTTTTTATATCCACTGTATATTACCAATTCTCCAAGGGTATGCAAACTTTTGAGCACAACTGTACATGCGGTATACATGCAGTGCATACAGGGACATGACGCCCCCTACTAGCATAAATACAAATGTAAATGACCAGAAGACATCTGTAGTTAATGGTTTAAGTTAATCTTAAAAAATAAATGTGTTTAACATAAAGAATAAGCATTACATGTTTTCTGGACAGGATCTTTTATAATTGAGAACCATTCTATGTTATATATATATAGTATACTCACCATGGAGTCATAAGTGATCCACTTTGTTTTTCTAGGTGTTTCTCTGGTGTTTCTTTTATGAGAGGCACTCTGATTACAGCATCATCTTGCTGTGTTGTTTGTTTTCTGTACATCAAATAAGAGAACAATATATACAGTGTGTATTTTTATGCATGCTTAATATCACAATATAATTTCATTACTTAGTAGGTTGTAAAGAAAAATGTGTTATCAAGTTTTGAAAGTCTGTTTCATAAGGACAGTTTTATCATAATCATATCATGGAAATGTAGGAGAAATTCTGTCTGAAAATAACATTTACTTATTGATTTAATACTCACTGTGGAATCATTACAGAACCGTTGTCTTTTTCTTGATTTTGAATTGGTGACCTTGAAGAGCGAATCTCCCTGATTTCGGCAGCATCTTGCCCTGTCTTTCCTCTGTACATCAAACAACAGAAGAACAAGTAAACACACCTGAAACTGTCAAATCCCTGAAACCACTTATAGTAACTAAATGTATTAGTTTAATTTTATAGTGATATTTCTCATTCTGACATCTGGGCAAGAATTCCTTACCTGCTCTTTTGATGTCTCCTCATAAACAGACACCAAACTAGGCCACAGATGAAAACAATGACACCCACTGAACACATCCCTACACCAACCATCATCCCTATGAATAGTGAAGATGACAGCAGTACAATTCACAGGAGGACAAGAGGACAAGCACATATTCCTTTAGAGAGATTTGGGTCACTAGTATAATGCTGTTACCACTAATCCAGCAATCACCAATTATCTCCAACGGACACAGACCACAAAAAGCCTTTTAAATAAAAAAAATAAAATAAAAAAAGGTGATGATTCCTGATGTAGTTAATTTAAACAATTTTAAAAAATCACCAGTAAAGGAGGATGAATTAGCTGGAATCTCCTTGGAAACCACCTTGGTGACCTTGCCGGATGAGACAACACAACCAACCATGGTGTCTACACTGGGAACTAACATTGCGGAGGTTATGGTGACAGTAACGGTTCCATTGCGATGGTTGACACTGACTGTAGAAGACTTTTCCAAAAACTGTTTTGTGACATTCCAGGCCACTATTGGAGCAGGTTGTCCCGTGGCAGAGCAGGAGACAGTTAACCCAGAGAAGAGGGTGTGACTGTCATTGGTTTGTGTAACTAGGAGTGTGGGTCCATACAGCTCTATAACACAACAGCAAACATGATTCACTGTGAGTACATATCAGAACATGGTCAAATAGATTTTTCATGCTGAAAATAAAGTTTAAAGGAAACTATTCCTGTCTTAAAATAACCCTTATACTTTACCATTAACTTGTAGGCAGGTCCTTCCAATGACAGCTCCATCTGGGTTTGAATTAAACAGACACCTGTAGCAACCCTCATCTTCTCTTGAAGCTTCTCTGATGATGATAGAGCATTTCTCCAGTCCCATGTCTTGAAACACCACCTTCTGAAAACGTGAGTTGACTAATGTACCAAAACGCTTGTTGTAGCTGGCAACATTTTCAATTCCCCTTGGTGTTTCCCTTTGCCATGTGACTTGCAGAACATCTTTGGGTTCCATGAGACTGCAGCTTAAGTGAGCATCTTCTCCCAGGGTTACTATGACTACCCGCTGTGTTTTTACCAGCTGAGAGAGACCTGCATGAATACACTGACTAGTTACTAATCAGATCTACACTTTCTCCAATAATGAATATTCCTCCCTGCCTTACCTCTGCTCTGCCACTTCTGTTGAATTTGGAAAAAAATTACATAATGTGAAAATCTGTATGGTGTCTGTAATTGTTAACATGTATAAATGAATTTGTATATAGAAACGTAACATTCAAACCACATTCAAATCGTATGCCTGGAGTTGACTGAATATTAAGCTAAGATTTACTCAATATACATTTTCATTTAGACTACTAATTTGAAATAGGCAATCATAACTCATTTTACAATTTCCTATCTCCTTGATTGCACTTAACAGAAGTTGAATGTAACATTCTTAATCGATGGTTGGGGATATTGTTAACGTATTTTAATGTTGGAACAATGTGTTAATTGATAGGAAATTTATAATTAAATCAATGCTGCTAAATTACACTTGTATGTGTATTGCATTGTGAAGCTTTTCCTGTTACAGGACGACTATATGATAGAACGAGTTACTCAGGTATAGGCTGTCTGAACAAACTAGCCGGCAAATCTGGTTAAAATGTTTTCGTATAATTTACATATCTGTGTCTTTGGTATTATTTATGAAATGTTCTTGCACATGTGTCATTTTAGCGCCATAAAACACCTCGATGCTGCTGCCAAAAACGCGCATCATGCACATTGCACTCGTGGTGACGAAAATGCGGTGCTTTTAAGGGAGATGCATAAATGACATGACAGTGTACCCAGAAGGCGGGAATTCGTGAAAGCGGGAAAACTTTGGGTTAATTATTAGTTAGAACCAACTGCAAATGTAAGAAGCTTTATGCTCAATTCTCCTACCATGTTTACTGATTAAATCACTATATACTGTGTAGTTTATACATCCATTTCAAAACTCAACTGCATTTTACTAGACAATAGGCTACATGAGTGTCACTATAACATTCATTATTATATTCATATGTTAAGCTATAGGCTATAGATGCAGAGTAAAATACATACGTTTTAAAATTAATCTAGATAAAATAGACTGCAAGTCGCTCTGATATGAGTGTTGGCTAAATTACTTAAATTAGTATATACATATACATTAAATTCTGAATGTAGTGAAATAAACAGCTTTGAACAGTTGCGAAAACAACATTCCATAAAGAAAAAACATACTAGCAATGTTGTATCAATAAAAAGCTGACAAATGCAGTATCATGAATAAAACTTATTAGCTCACCTTTAGGCATGATTATTAACATAATCAACAGGTATATGTAGTGTTCAGGAGCCATTGTGAAACTGGGGGTTTGTTTCCAAGTTCCTTCTCTGTATTTGTACCACCCACCTGACACTGAAGGAATCATCGGATTGGATCCTCCCAGTAGTTATACTGTAGTAGCCTAACCTCTGCTGGTGAGACTTTATATTTTTTTTCCATGGCCAGTATTTGAAGGACATACATTTGACCAGTTTTAGTAGAAGGTGAAATTATGTCATACAACAGATAGAACCTGAAATATTACAGGAAAGGCCAAGTGAATTTGATACAGAGTTATACTAATGTTTCTGAATATAAATAGTAATGTTACTGTGAACAAGGTGACAATGTAAATTTTTTTCTTTAACCTATCGTTTTTTTTTCAAATAGGGGAAAAAAACTGTTCACTCAGGGTTTAGAATATTAAACAATGAAACAATTGACTGATCAATAGGAATTATTAGTGCAATTCATAAAGTGTCAAATCTACTGTGATTAACCTTGTTAGTGTTTTCATGATAACATTTTGACTCTGTCAGTACCAGGTTTACAAGTTAAGTATCAAAATACTCAATACCATCAGGATACTCACTAACAAAAGGATACCAAGTCAATACCAGAACAATACCACATAAAGAGGACCAGCTACATGCATATTTTCCCATCTACAGTTGTGGTCGGAAGTTTAGATACTCTCATTATGGACATGAATGTCATGGCAATATTTGGCTTTCAATGATTTCTTTGTTCTTTTTCTGGGGCAGAATGATTTTACAACATACATCTTTAATAGAAAAAAACAAGAATTTGGTGCACAGGTTTTCATTCATTTGGGGTTTTCTGTAGTCCACACAGGGTCAAAATAATACATACACCCACTTAGATTATTAATTCAGTGGTGCTGAAAGTTCCGAAATGTCCACTAATTTGCCAAGCCCAAGGCCTCTTAACTTCCTTTTACTGATCATGATTGACTACAGCTGGTACCTTCCCTGTGCCAACATGAAAAGGGTTGGTTTGACAGCACTCATTGGATTAACCAACACAAATGGGAAAGTCCAAGGAGCTCAGTGCAGATCTAAGTAAGAGGATGGTAGATTTACACAAGTCAGGAATGTCCCTTGGAGACATTTTTAAATAACTGCAGATTCCAAGATCATCGGCTCAAACAATTGTACAAAAGCACAGGTTTTTGGGAGGTGTAGCCACTTTGCCAAGGTCTGGAAGAAGACCCAAACTGTCACCCTCAGCTGAGGAAATTGGTTCAGATTAACAGGAACAACCCAAGAACCACCAAGGCTGCTGGGACACCAGTGTCACTGTCTATATCCAAGCTAGTTTTACATTACCATGGACTGAAATGCTGCCGTCCAAGAAAGCAGCCCCTGCTCCAAAATCAACACCTTGAAGCTCAGTTTGCAACTGAACACATGGGTGAAGAAAAAGCCTTCTGTAGGAAAGGTTTATGGTCAGATGATACAAAGATTGATTTGTTTGGCCTCAATAATGTCACGGTACAGTGAGGATCACCGCCACCTTGCCGTGCACCTCCAGTTCCCGTCACTCCACAAACACATCCCGGACTTTTGTCACATGTCTTCAGTCATTCACACCAGGTCCCAATCATTCCATTAGTATGTGTTTAAATGTTTCTCCTCTGCTCCCCTCACTTGCTGTATGTCACACGTAACGGGTGAGTGCTTTCGGTTTGCTGTTTCAATTCAGCCCCTTTACTTTCATTAAGTTTATTCTGTGTTGGGTGTTTGTTACATTAAAGTCAACATTCAAATGCGATCCGCCTGCGCCTGGTTCCTCTCCACTACCACCACCGTTACAAATAACCAGTATCAGAATCAGAAACTGTTTTATTGCCAAATAAGTTTCACAACAAACAAGGAATTTGTTCTGGCCTGTTAGTGCAACAAATTATACAAAAGAAATAAAAGAAATAAAAACAAATAAGAACAAAGGACTGAGCATAAAAACAGTAGACTGAGCATTAATAAATTACTAAAAAATATATAAGGTTCCAGATTCGTCCAGGTGAGGATTGTGTATGTAGGGCGGGTTTATAGATTTGTCTAGGTGAGGATTGTGTGTGTATGTAGGGAGGGTTTATAGATTTGTCCAGTTGAGGGTTGTGTGTGTAGACCAGAGGAATGTTTGGAGGAGTAAAGGTGAGGTGTTCAACCACAAGAGCACTGTAACAGCTGATAAGCATGGTGGTGGTAGCATCATGCTCTGGGGCTGTTTTGTGGCCAGTAGAACTGGTGCATTGCACAAAATGGATGGAATGAAGAAGGACTGCCTCAGAATTATTCTGCATAACATCAAACCATCAGCCAGATGGTTGAAAGTTGGACACTATTGAGTGTTTCAACAGGACAATGACCCCAAACACACATCAAAGCTGGTTGTGGAATGGATAAAATAGGCTAACATTATTCTTATGGAATGGCCTTCACAAATTCCTGACCTCAAACCTATTTGTGGACTGTGCTTAAAAGTTAAATTCCAGGAAACCAACAAATTGAATTGAACTTTACCAATTAGGCCAAGTAAAGTGGTCAAATATCCAACCAGAATTCGTCCAGAAGTGCAAAGGGACACTCAACCATATATTTGGTTTGCTGTATGTATATTTTTGACCCTCAATGTACAATTCTGACACTGTGTTGATTACAGAAAACCCAAAATTAATTAAATCTTGCACCGAATTCTTGTTTCTTTTCTATTAAAGATGTATGTTGTACAATCATTCTAGCCCAGAAAAAGAGCAGTTCAAAGAAATAATTGAAAGCCCAATATTTCCATGACATTCATGTCCATGATGAGTGTATGTAAATGTCCAACTGCAACTGTAAGTACATAACGAAATAATGATAATGCTTTTCTTGAATGGTAAATAGATTTTCCACTCCATAGCCTAGTGACAATACAGGTAATTTCATATTATTCAGTAGAGAATAATGTGCATGCATTGAGTTACTGACCCTGTTCAAGCTTATTTCATGTCTCTATGACACACAACTTACATTTTGGAGAAATTTCCAACTGCTAGAAGTATCTTTTATTTTATTATACTGATCAAAAAGTTGTCAGCTAAAGGCTGTTCATAGGAAATGAGAAAGGATTCCAGTCAAGTGAACACAGAGAGACAATATTTTGGTTGTAGCAGTATAAACAAAGCATTTGGGTTACTCTTCACTGCAGTCACACAGTGCATTTTTCTGTAGTCTTAAAATTTGTATATCTGGTTCTATCACCAGATATGCCAATCTATATCAATCTGTACTTTCATCCATAACAAGGTCAAGGCACACCGTTTCAGTCCCTTTACCTGACCTTTCAGTGTACTGTGCAACACTAATGTCTGGTTTGTGTCCTGCAGAGTCTTGGTTTGTGTACAGTAAATATGTAGAACAACAAACATGATTCATAGTGAACAGCACAAGTCAAGAACTAAATTTCTATGGGGGGAGAATGGACGGACCATTTGAGGATCAGTGTTTCTTTCAAAACTTAATCATAACATATTGTTAACATTATTTATAATATTAAAAATGGTGTTGCTAATATTATTAACAATATCATTGGCATTATGTCAGACCATCTCCATAAAAGATGGTCTGACTGTTTGATGAATGCGCTGGTTGTCGTTGGTCACACTATCAATTGCCTGTAGTTTTAGTTTTTGCCAGGTGACTCACAACATATAATTGGGCTTCATGATGTCATTGTTAAATATTTCATCTTCTACCACAGTTAATGCTGATGTGTTCTCACCCACTGAAGGAAAACTGAATGAAAACATATTAGATATTTTTCACACTGCCAAAAGCACCAACACATCCACACATCATCCACAGCATACTGGAGTACATTTACCTTAGACACTGCTAACATTTAATTAGCCCCACAAAATACACCCAACTTGTGACTGTTCAATAGTAAAATACAACTTTTACACCAAGCCTAGAAATAAACAATTTGACCACATATTATTTGCAGACTCCTTTTTGAAGGGGATATGGAAATTACAGGTTATGATTGAGATCTTAGTATACACACCATGGAATCATAACCAAGACATTTTAGTATACACACCATGGAATAATAACCAGGACATCTTAGTATACACACCATGGAATCATAACCAAGACATTTTTGTTTTTCTGATTAGTAAACATGTTGCTGCGTGCATCAAACCAGGGTCACCTTATACTGTCAATTACCCAATTCCTGCATGAATTCTATTTTATTTTTTCCTAAAGTATGTCATACTTTTTCAGTATGAAATCTAGACAAGGATACATTACCTGTTCTCTTCATTACTCCTCATTTGCCACCAAACTATGGCCCAGAGAGCAACAATGAGACCTGCTAAACCCACCACAACACCATTTACTGCACCTGTGAAGAGAAAAGATGACAAGATATCTCGAGCACAATTGACAGGTAAAAGGTGGACAGTCAGTGTCCCGGACAGTGATGAATTGGGGTCACTGAAATAATTGCTAATATTACCAATAATACATCTAAATCCTTTCCAGATTTATCTTATTTGCATTATGTGTATTTTATTGTCATTGCACTGTGAATCACTTTGTACCATGATTTTGAAAAATCATGCTCTATAAATAAAGAATATTATTGTTAGTGTAGGTGTCTCCATAAGTGTTAGGAACTCCATTTTAAAGTCAATAGACAGTCTGACAATATTTTAAGGTTAGGTTTTGACAGGAAAACTGATCTACAATAGAGATTAGTTGTTTAAATTAGCAGCCTTTTTCTTTCTTTTCCAAAAAAGTTGAAAAGTAAGGATTTGAGTGAAGAACAGAAGGGTTAAAATTAAGAGACCACTGCAAATTGAATGCTTCTGTTCCTCACTCAAAACTTTCCTCTTTAACTTTTTTGGAAAGGAAAGAAAAAGGTGCAGTGGTCTCTTTTTTCCGGAGCTGTAAAGGAAAACACACCTATCAATCAGTATACATGACATTGGGGTGTAGTACTCAGAATGGTCAAAAGAGGGAGTACATAAGGCAGGATAAATGGTGATAAAGAAATGAATGGAAGCAGCTTTACTGTAAACCACCATCATCAGTATGGGTTATTATGGGTTACTATTATAAGTAACAAATGACAGAATGTGTGGGAACATAAGTGAATGTAAAGAACTAAGGGTTTAGATCAACCCTCCAATTATGTCTTTTAAAAGTATGTTTATACATTGCATTTCACTAAATTATTGTACTTCACCCTTCTACACAATACATTTCACTACAACATTCAAAATGTAATTAATATGTTAGTTATAGTTTGCATACAGATACAGTGCAATCCAATCTATAAAAACATGTAGATATATTAAATTATAATTTGAGAAAGCACAACATGTCATAGTAAAAAGCAACAATATCAGCAATGTTGTTAAAAAAAAGGTGTAATTACAGTATATCATGAATAAAACAGATTAGCTCTACTTTAGGGATACTAGCAGAATGAACCAATAGTTCTAATTCCAACGTCAAATTTCCCTCTTATTCCCTCAAATGTTCCTTCTGTGTCCCACACACAAGGTGAATCAACATAATAAGTATGCCACATCCTAAAAGTCAAAGATCAAGCGAATCACACAATCAAATTGACTTTGTTATTTATTTTGACTGATTTATTAATACATCACATTAAAACATTAATAGTTTTTTCAGGCAATATATTGATAAACTTGATCTATAGCCTAGTCACAATACAGAATGCATGTTATTCAGCAGGAGTGCGTTTCAGTGGCATACATTACGTACACCTTTTCAACTGCTCATTAATTCAAATATCTAATCAGCCAATCATGTGACAGCAACTCAATGCATTCAGACACGTAGACACGGTCAAGACAGTCTATTCAAGCCAAGCATCAGAATCGGGATGAAGGTGATTTAAGTGACTTTGAACATAGCATGGTTGTTGGTACCAGACGGGCTGGTTTGAGTATTTCAGAAAGTGCTGATCTACTCTGGTTTTCCCACACAACCATCTCTAGGTTTGACAGTGAATGGTCAGAAAAAGAGAAAATTGGAAAATTGGATTTTAGAAGATAGGAAAAACTTTGCCTGCTCTGATGAGTCTCGATTTCTGCTGTGACATTCAGATGGTAGGGTCAGAATTTGACGTAAACAACATGAAAGCATGGATCCATCCTGCCTTGTATCAACGGTTCAGGCTGGTGGTGGTGTAATGGTGTGGGGGATAATTTCTTGCCACACTTTGGGCCCCTTAGAACCAATTGAGCATTGTTTAAACACCACAGCCTACCTGAGTATTGTTGCTGATCATGTCCATCCCTTTATGACCACACTTCCAGCAGGATAACACACCATGTCAATAATGTCACATCATCTCAAACTGGTTTCTGGAACATGACGATGGGTTCACTGTACTCAAATGGCCTCCACAGTCACCAGATCCCAATCCAATAGAGCACCTTTGGGATGTGGTGGAACAGGAGATTCATATCACGGATTTGGAGCAAACAAATCTGCAGCAACTACATGATGCTATAATGTCAATGTTGAACAAAGTCTATGAGGAATGTTTCCAGGTCTTGTTGAATCTATGCTATGACTATAATGAATGAGCCCTCCCACCTAATGTTCTCTGAGTTGGAAAACCTTCCCTCTGGGAAGGTTCTCTGAGTTGGTTCAGAATGGCAAGTGCTCCCAAGAATGTCTTTTCTTCCACAGTCATTGTGGAAGAAAAGACATTCCAAGAATTAATTTTATTCCACAGTCATTGTCACAATAACTTCTATTTTACCATTTGAAAAGCTAAATAACGATCAGCCAGATGAAATGATAATGTGTCAAATCAAATGGAAACAGAAAGCAACAAGCAACATACAAAAAGAACTATAGCATCTCAAACCCAATTGCAACGTAGTGAAAAAGCATTATGTACAACCCTGTTTCCAAATATGTTGGGACGCTCTGTAAAATGTAAATAAAAACAGAATGCCATGATGTGTAAATCATTTAAACCCTAAATTTAATAGAAAATAGTACAAAGACAACATATCAAATGTTAAAACTGAGACATTTTATTGTTTCTTGAAAAATATATGCCCACTTTGAATTTGATGCCAGCAACATGTTTCAAAAAAGTTGTGACAGAGACAACAAAAGACTGGAAATGTTGTGTAATGTTTTGTAATGTTTCATTAAATCCTTTTTTATTTTTGTATTTTTTTCTTGTGAATTGTGTAAGTTATTCAAAGGCAAACAATGAAATTGTACACAGAACAAAAATATGAACAAAACATACAGCAATGTCCGGCACCTTCACACACTGCACATTGTAGCCCTGGGTTACAAGGGAAATTTTGGCTATGGCCTAAGCAAGTTTTCAAACATTTTGAAGAGGACCTGTGCCAACCTTATTTCAGAGGTAGTGCAAACTTTCCAGGGCTAGCCCCAGAAACATGGTGACAAAATAACCGGTGTGAAACAGGATCAAGAACAAAGCATTGAACAATTTACTGACCAATCACATAGAATCTTAATTGTTGTTGAGTTTGATTTGTTCATTAGGATTACAAGCATGAATCTTTAGCCCAGGGTCAACAAAGTCTTATGTGAACACTGACTGAGCAAGCCCAGGTCCAGTTTGACAACAATACATTTTGAAAAGGCCCAGTTTACTAATACTTTACTGAAATAAAGTAATTTTATGTTCTGCATAAATTATTAAATTACAAAAAACAGAAATAGAGAGTATTAATAGGCCTATACGTCCAAAACATATTTTTATTTGGTATGAATCATTTTTTGGTTTAGTCTAGTTAGAGTAACGCGCAGGCCTTGTGATGTTTTGTACAGCTACTTATGATTTCATAGTAGGCCTATACAATAATAACAGTCAGGAGATACAAATATATTTTGTCATGATGTATATTTTGTCATCTGCCAGATAAGCATATCTGCAGTTTTGAGAAGGTTTAAGGGAAGTTCAAAGTATTTCTGTCAACTCACAAGGCAGCCAGTAACTACTGCGGTGAACTTGGTTTTAGAATGGACATTGGACAGACATTCGTCTCTTCAAATCTCAATAGCTCTTTAACGAAGTATTCAGTTAAACCAATATTGGTACCATTGTGATTACAAAAGGGTATACGATGTTGCACAATCCATATTTACCCATATTTTAACCGAGCATAAATGTTCCGAGCAACGGAGGGCTGACCGCCGTTATGGGAACCGAAACCGCGAAGGAAGCCATCTTTGGGCTCGTGCTATTGGTGGATGCGTTCAAATTGTGAACAAATGCAGCCTTGTTCTTGTTCTACCTTCAAGCTTCAATAGCTCCATATGTCATGAGTCATGAGTCTATACAAATGATATATTCTGAAATAGCAGAGAGTGGGGAACAATGCACACCCTTTATTTTCTCAAAATATGAAGTTTCAAAAGTTCCTACAATAGGTGTGCTATGACAACAAATTGTATATTTTTGTTTGGGGGAGGGTGGGGAACAATGTATACCCTTCATTGCTTGAAGTTAGAAGTACAAGGCTGCATTTGTTTACAAATTGAATGCACCCAGCACCAGCCCAGAAATCGCTTCCTTCTGGGTTTCGGCTTGGACTCGGTCAGCAGTCCGTGGCACGGAAATTGTAAGCTTGATTAAACTATGGGTAAATAAGGACTACGCAAAAGTGTATATAATTTTGTAATCACAGTGAGACTAATATTGGATTAATTGAATGCTTCTTTAAAGAGTTATTGAGATTGGAAAAGCCGAATGTATGTCCAATCTAAAACATACTTCACCTCAGTCATTAAACTGGCTGCAGACCAAAATAGACAAACGCGCAGACCAAACAGGCGGACGAGGTAATATTGCTGGAAATTAACACATTTTGTTTTCGATTTGAGGTTTTGTATAGGTGGTATAAAGTTAGTGTCACGTTTAATTACATTGTAGATGTTAGCTTGCGGTTTAGACCTAATGATCGGTTGTGGTGAAAATGTGATGTTCATGTTAGCTACTTAGAATTGTGGCGAAAGTGAAAATTGCATATACTGTACAGTAGTAGGCCAACCTACTTTCAGAATTGTTTTGAGACCTATGTATCGCTTTTGACCCGTTGGAGACAGATTAGGTTTAGAGTCCACTCACATTATGACAGCAAAAGTCGAATGCGTCATGATCTAAATCAGATCGACTCGCTCTTTGCCAAAAGGAAATGCCTCACATCTAACAGTGACCATTCGTGGGGATGTCGTGTGTCATGCAGGAAATCATTGACTGTTGTTGGAGCGGAAGCATTTGCTGAGAAGAGAATGTGGGGAATTTTATCTCCCTTCCCATAACATGAAGCCAGACGTACCAGGAATAATCTACTGCATTGACCTCAACTATATCCGTCAAAAGTGGAGTCCTGCAATGAGAACCACTGGTGTAGCTGTCGAGGGTGGGACTAGGCTTAATCTATGTCAAGGAAATGACACAGAGTTAAGAAAATGCATTGATTTAGTCGTTCGCATTCTCAACCCGCAGAGTTGGCATGACGCCAACCCACGATATTTGCTAGCTCTGCAACTAGTACTTTTATTGGGTATATTGGAGAGAAACATTACATCCATGCTGCAATTTCGATTTCATGCAAATGTTTTAGCAATGTTAACAACATAATTTGAAGTAGGATGGCCTATGTGTTTAGTTACAGTCACAGTATAGGCTATATTTCATGAATGCGTGCGTAAGATCAGCGTTACCGCATTCGCGCAAATACCTTTGGCATACAGTACGGTATCATGGGTAGTGTAGTTTATATCCTGTATCCACCTGTCATGTAGAGCTGTTATTTGTTCACTTAATGTCCTGTAATGCATTTTATTTGAAAGACAAGTAGTTCACATTTCTGTATGCATCGTTTATAGAAAAGCTATTATATTATAATATTGGTGCATTGACGAACTTGTTCCTGCATTGACTGCTTGTTCCTATTCATATGATTGCAGGTACTGTAATTTTATTGTGGCTTTCTAATCGATATATTTCTGTATACCATTTGCACCTTTCTTAAATGCTCAGTCAAGTCTGGATTGAGAGAAAGAGAAAAGCTATTAATATTGGTGCATTGAAGAACTTCTGCTTGTTCCTATTCATATGATTGCAGATTGCAAATTGCTGCGTCACAAATAAAGAAACCAAAAGGCAGTGGTGTCGTGTGGTCCTATAGCAGTCCAGAAATCGCTACACAAGAGTACACTTTAGTTCCATTAATAAACATTCTGTTGCCCACGTTTTTTTTTTTAGCAAAAATGTAATAGCTGGGAAACAAGTTGCATTTGGAAACTATACGGAGGTGGACTGACTACCAGCAAGCTCTGTGGTCTTGTGGGAACATCCCTGATCTTTGATATTTCTACCCCGGGTCAATTCCGCTCTCAGACGTTCCACTTTCTGTCTCTCAGAAATATTTATCCACTCTGTACTTTTCAGCCATCACACAACAATATATATCCACTCTGTGATACCATGAATCTCATATTTAAAAGTGTAATTGTATCATGTGACCCTTTTATATTTGTATTTTTTTCTAAAGAAATGAACCAGCCTTGGAATGATTGGAGTCATTGTTTTCATTATAGGCACTGTATAGCTATTAGCTAGCCATCTACAGTAATCTTTGTACAAGAGTTCACTTTAGTTCCGTTAATTAACGTTCTGATATCCACATTATTTCAGCAAAAATGTAATGGCTGAGGTAAAAGTTGCATTTCTGTTGTTTAAATAGCGTAATGGTTACAGACAGTCTGCCACATAGGAAACTACAGATCAAAACCAGCCAGGGACAACAACATTCATCCTTTATAATTATGGGCTGGCTGAGCTAGGCTTGCCTGGTTCCTTTTCTGGCTTTTTTTGAAGAATGACAGTAAATATTACAAAAGGGAAATGCTCATGAAGAACTGGAATGTCAACTTTAATAGAGATCCTCTTGTCGTCTGGGGAAATAAATCATGATCTTTCAAAGATCTTTCAAATGTTTGGAGGCAGGATTTACTCCAAATTTTACACCCTTCCTTTTAATGCAGTATTTTTGAATACTGCAGTATGTTGGGGACATTTTCTGTCTAATATATAATCCATCATGTATCTATCAACTCTAGCATTAGAGCAAGCAACCTTTCATTACCAGCCTAACGCTTAATCCCAAGGCTATCTGATGCCAGTATCTGTACTGGAAACTACCCACAGCCCAGTGCATCTCTTCCCTCTAGTGTGAATCAAGGTGCTTTACTGTGGTAGCTAAAATGAAACCTACTACAGATCAGATCACAGTATAACAAAATTATTAGTCATCAGTCAACAGAATGGTCTGCCATTGCATGACAATGCTGAATCACAAGGTTATTACCATTGTCAGACGGGAATAACAATCATTGTTTAGTCACTGTCGCAATATTTTCAAAATTACACTCTTTGGACTATGTTGGGTTGGGTTGTTAGTATTGCAGTTTGAGTCAGAAGTTAACCCTGTCTCAACATCACTGTCCTCACTCTACCCAAGGAGAACTAGAAGATATACTTGCATCTGTCCAATTGATAATGAGGCAGTTTCATTTTCTAAATAGCTAGCAGTTGAATTTTTCTTTTTTATTATCACATGTAGACAGAACACATAGTTACAAATAAAGCAGGAAAAGTCCTCCAACCAGGTGAATTGCTCCACATATGGCTGCGAAAAGAGTAGATTAATTGTACTGAAAAAGTAATAGATGCAGTTTACAAGACAGTCCACATATCCCCCCCCGGCCACAATTCAAGGGTGTCATTGCTCATGTCTGTGACTGTTTGGTCTTTATTAATGGTAACCCATTTGCCAGTAGTGATGAGAGAAAACATTGATAGTTACATGTTGTCTTTGACGATATATTGCATTGGTTGGACAATGTTACTTTTCTGCTAGTTTGCTGTACCCGCATCAAAAGTGCTCCACTTCTCAGCTCTTTTACATCCATGACAGCGTTATCATGACAGCGTTATCACGGCAGCGTTTTCATGGCAGCGTTATCATGGCAGCGTTATCATGGCAGCGTTATCATGGCTGTATCTTGCCCCCCTGCAGCAGAAACATGAATCACAATATATGAAGTATCAAGAAAATAATGAGAATCGCAATACATATTCTCAGCCTTATTTTTTTGCGTTCTTTGAGTGCTGCAGAAGAAATAAGATTATATTAGATCCAACTTTATTGTCCTTGAACAAGTACAGTACAACGAAATGCAGTTAGCATCTAACCAGAAGTACAAAAAGAAGAAAAAAGTATTATGTATATGTATATTACAAGTGGAATGTATAGATGTGCAATGAAGGCAAATGTAGTACAAATGGCAATACTAAATTAAGGCAAATGGAGGCAAATAGAGGAGGGCAGTATTAAGTATAAGTATTATGAAGTATAGTGTATGTTACAAGTGGGAGAATAGTTGTGCAGGTACAAATGGCAATTCTAAATGGCATTCTAGATGTGCAATCAAGGCAAATTGAAGGAGTAAGGTAGCATATGCAACCGGGACGCAGAGATAGCAGCAATGAGGTTCCCGAGGTAGACACGTACCTGTACTGTAACAACTGAAAACTTCCATTATCAGAGTTTGCAAGGTAGTGTCAGAGTAGTACAAAAGGAGTAGTGCAACAAGGTCCCTGAGAGTCGGTGGTGTATGCATAGTGATGGGTCACAGAGTTCACAGTTCTCTGGGTCACAGAGTTCAGCAGGGTTACAGTAGCTGGAAAGAAACTGTTCCTGAGCCTGCTGGTGCGGGATCGAAGAGACCTGTTTTCACCATTGTTGCAGAGCCTTCCGGTCGACTACGGATTAACCGCTAAACTACACTGTGGCGCAGTTAGAATGTTCTTGATTGTGCAGTGGTAAAATTTCACAAGGATCTTGGAGGACAGACGGGCTTTCTTCAGCCTCCTCAAGAAGTACAGGCGCTGCTGTGCATTTTTGACCAGGGCTGAAGTGTTGAGGGAGAGGTCCTCAGTGATGTGGACACCCAGGTATTTGAAGCTGGACACATGCTCCATCTCAGTACCATTGATCACAACAGGGGCGTGGCTGCAGACTTTAGACTTCCTGTAATCCACAATGAGCTCCTTGGTTTTCTTTGCGTTGAGGGCCAGGTTGTTGTCAGTGCACCATGCTGCCAGGCGCTTGATCTCCTCTCTCTAGGCAGACTCGTCATTGTCACTGATCAGGCCGATGGTGTTGGAACTGTGTGCAGCAATGCAGTCGTGGGTGAAGAGGGAGTACAGGAGGGTGCTCAGCACACAGCCTTGTGTAACACCAGTGTTCAGGATCAGGGTGGAGGAGGTGAAGTTGTCTAACCTGACATGTGCCCAACGTCCAATGTCCAAAGGTGGCCCAGCTGTCTAAGCACTTTGTTTTTTACCCAGGTGTTGTCTGACAAACATCAGTCGTGTTTTGATATTCCTTTTGAGGAATATCAATATCCTTGTGTGCAGTGTCTTTCTGACAACTGATTCATGCCCTTCGATACTGATTGTGTCAAGAGAGGCCGGTAAATCCCTCACTGTTACCCTGGGGTTCTCAGAAACCCCTAAGAGCAGCTTTGTCAGCCCTGTGGCTGAATTTGGAGGAATGCCATCCTTTGTAGATTGCCAGTGGTCTGGAATTTTCTCCATTTGTAGATGACCTGTCAGACAGAGGAATGATATACTTTGAATTGCTTGGAAATTGCTTTGTAACTCCTCCCAGACTCATGTCCATAAGTAATCTTTTCTTCCTCTGGGCCAAGGTCTTCTGATCTTGGCGTGCTGTTAGCACACCCATATGGGTAGGGCCAAATCAGACCAGTCGTCTAACATTTATTACCCATTTAGGGCACCTGATTCTAATTTAAGCCATTTTATGTAAAGATAGGATTGTGGCGAAGTCGTGTGATTTTTCAAATTCAGTTACCTTTATCAATGAATATGATTGGAATTTAGTTCAAATATCCAAAACATGTAAGGAAGGACAACTTTCCAGGAGGTGCGCTTTGTGAAATGACTGTAGTTTTATTTTCAAACAGGGAAAATCATGATATATAAAGTCTGGGTTTAAATAATGGTTTAGAATATTAAACAATTACAAAATCAATAACATCTGAAAAATCAAGTGTAAACAGAAAATTACAAGCAAACATGTACAATAAATATAACAATAGGATCTCAAACAATGTAAATCTAGTGAACAGTGCACACAGAACAATTAAAGTGCAAACATCTTTAGTCCAATCTCAAATGCTTATTAATGCATTCCAATGACATGGGAAAAAAGTTCATGTTTTCTCCTTTTACAGATTTATAACAATAAATCTTATAAAAAGTAAAGTGCAACAGATTGTTTCATACTGAAATGGACTGAAGTGAAATAAACAGAAGTATAAATTAATTGGGACAGACAATTCAGTGGTATCCCCCAGTGGTCTTTCATGTACTGTAAAGTATACAGTATGATAAATGTAAAAAGTGGACCTTAAGTCTTTCCTTACATATAATACATGTATGTCCTTCACTATACTGTAGCTCCTGAGTCTCTCCCAGATAGAGGTATGTAGGCCAAGACAACCTATAATCCATATTTGAATATGCAAACATTCTGTTGCAGTGGTGGTTTAAATCCAGCCAATTAATAAAGACCTGAACCGTGTATTTCTGTTTCTGCTATTTTCAGGATGAGACGGCAACTAACAAAGTTGAAAGGGAGTTAAATTCTCCCTTTACTAGCTTATTTATGACTGGAAAAATGTTTCAACAAGCTTCACATCTACACCAATTAACACCAGTGATTACTTACATTTCTGTCAGCTACATCAAATACAAACACAGTAATCAAACACAGACACACATTTACACGTTGCAGCCAAAGGGGTGCTGTTCTTCAGCTGGAGTGGCCAACACGGCTTGTCTGAAAACTGCCAGACAGAATATAAAGGTTAATATACAGCGCCATGACATTAAATCTAATATGATGGCATCATTTGCTGCATTTGCTGCCTGTTTTATTAAGACTCATCATAAAAACAGGATTTAGCTCTGGGTTCTGACATCACATTTGGTTTTGTGTGTTGTACAGTGTAATTCAAGCATGCTTGAGGTATTCCACGTAATAATTGAGCACACTCACCTTTTTTCTTCTTATGCACAAAATAGACGAAGACTCCGAAAAAGGAAATGATGAGCAAAACTGGAATGGCAACCGCCAGTGGGGATGTCTTACCTGGGGAAATCAATCATAATATATCAAGGAGCATGTTTGGACAGGCAGCATTCACTCAAGAGTATTCAGCCTTTATATCCTAGCTAACATTATCCATCACGTATACTGACAGAAATAATATAAATGCAACACGTAAACTGTCAGTCCCATGTTTCTAATATAACTAATATTAAAATTCTCAGGAATGTTCCCTGTGCAAGAAATGCTTATTCCTCTCAAATCTTATCCACACATTTGTTTACATCCCTGTTAGGGAGTGCTTCTCCTAAATTGTAGATGGGTAAAATCTTTGCATTTTTGTTTTGTTTTGTATAGCTTCCCTGAGGGCCCGGGAACCACACCACAGTCATTATCTGCTGTACCACGGAAATTACCCGGAACTCAACGCTTGGTACTACAGTGACATGCTTTACCGCTTGAATACCAATGAAACTGATAATCCAATTTCCTCAGAAATAGCATCACAACAACATTAGTCATCAGCAAAGATAATAGTGAAATACTGCACAGGCAATATTCACAAGGCTATCACAAGTTATTTGGGATGATTCTGGGTCAAGGGTCAGTCACAATGTTGTTTTCTAAATTGAACTAAATGGATTGTGGGCATGTCCTATAGGTACCTGGGTTTAAATCTAAAGTTGACAAACCTGATTCATCCTCCCTTTCCCCAAGGTGAAGAGGAAGCAGGACCCGCTGTTGTTTCTGGGTCCTTGTCCCGTTGTTAACTAGACAGTCCACGTGTCCTTCCAACCCTGGGGACAGTTGGAGGGTTATGTTGCTCACGACGGTAACCGTTTGGTCATTGTTAGAGACATTCCAGTTGCTGAGAGCCTTTATGGGTGTTGGAGTCGTATAGTCCCATTGGATGCTAGGTGCCGGTCTACCCGTGGCAGAGCAGCTGACCACAACAACTCGATCTCTGTTAGATTCGGAGCTGGATACTCGTTGCAATGTGGTTCCCACTTCAGATACACCTTTGAATAGATACAACAGTGGATATTTAGGGCATATTGAAGTAATGGCTACATTTGAAAATTCAATGTAATCATTTTGGTTAAAAAGAAACAGTGAGGCTTAATAAAGCCTTAAGAACTCCCATCCTGTATGATCCTGAAATTTTGCTTAAGCTAGCAAATATCATGCTAAAAATGGAGGCAAACGGATTATGCTAATTGTCTGATTATCACAGTAAGGAATGTAACTTGTCCCCTGTATTGGTATGACTATTAGGAAGTATTAATTAAGCATCTATGCTTTTGACTAAGTAATGAATAATTTAACCCATGGCATAGGTTATCCACACACAATGTAATGGCTTTAACATTTATTATGAGCTGCTTTTAAAAGCAAAAGTAAAATGTCCCAAAAAAATTGGCTTAACATAGTTTCATTAAATGTTCATTATAGAAAACTAGGATGTTGTTTAGTTTAGCTAAACAAGCAAGTATGTGGATTTTGCTACATTTATACTATAGCACATGAATGCATTTCTGGTGGTGACTACGTTTAAAATATATTAATGGTATAAAAGAAACAGTAAGGCATGAAGGGGTGTGGTATATGGCCAATATAGTACGGCCAAGCTGTTCTTAGGCACTTTAGGCACAACGCGTCTCGAGTACCTGTACACTACTCGTGGCTATTGGAATATTGGCAATCAGAGATGAAGGAGATGCCTTATTACCGTTATTACCAACAAAATTAGCGCAGTTAAGTCATGTGAAATGCCGGTTACAATAAAACCCCAATATGCCTCCTTTCAGCGACTATGTGCAAGAACGCAGCCTCTACAAGCGAAGTGGAATCCCAGAAGGCAGACTTTTTTTAGAGCTTGTGCAATTCCAGTAAAACATTTAGAGGCGTGTCCAATAATAGCACGTGCATTTGTTTAGGTCTGATTTTACAATACATCCGTAAAAAATGAAATACTACCCATCTCAATTATTTTTTACTTCTACTAAGGTTGTGCTAAAAAGAGAAGGAATTTGTAAATTCCAATGTCATGCACGTTTACTCTTTAAAGTGAAGCAGCATGAATTGCATAATTATGTCACGAGTATGCGTGAAAGTAAATTGGCTCATTGATCTGGGCAGTTCTGGGTTTTACGAAGTGTAACAATAGCAGAATCACAATGTTTCGTAGGAGGCAAAGTTATAACAACTAATTGGATATCGAGAAATTGTGATTTGATATAGATATAGTAGTCATCTTCCAATAAAAAATGGACATTGAACATAAAGCTCTAAATCAATATTTTTTAGACCATTACCTTGAACAGTTAGACAGATCTGCTTGCGTCTTGATCCACTTGGATAAACATTGAAGGAGCAAATATAGCAGGCTTCGTCCGACCATGATACATTCTTCAAGGTAATTGATGTTGAGTTGAGAGATGCCTCCTTAAGAACCACCTTGGTCTTGTGGGGCTCAATGATTTGAGGTCCAAACCGCTTGCTGTATGTGGCCAGGTTCTCCACTGATTCGTCTTTAAACAGACGCTGCCAGGTGACTTGCAGCACACCTGTCGGGTCCGCTAGAGTACAGGTAAATGATGCCTCTGCATTGAAGTGAACAATGGAATCTCCGTTTGCCACAACGTTGACAGAATGCGCTAAAACGAAAAGTTAAGGAAAGGGGTTAATAAGAATAAGAACCAATACCGTAACACTTGGGGAATGTTGGTTAGACTATTATTTCAAGAACAGTCACAACCATCTTACCTTCAGACAAAAAGCACAGGAATACAAGGTACGTCTTCATTATTAGCTGGTGATGTTGGCTGCAACTCATGTTTCTGACAGAACGAGCAGTGTAGGCTACCTTTAATTAGCCTGTAGTGAAACTAAAAGTCATGTGGGAGGGGTATGTACCTTTTCCGCGTGATACAGTTTACAGTATGCTGACTTAAAAAGTTTCCCATTAGCTCGTTGGTGGGAACATACTACTTTGTGTTGACAAATTCTCTTCGTAAGTAATTTGAACTTGGCTTGAACGCCAGTTACAGGCAAAGCTAACCATAGCCAGTTGCAAATCGTTGGCTGCTTAAGTCCCTACTATGACACGAATAAATAAGAACTCCAAGTGAGAAACGATAGTAATAAATAACTCGTATTTCAATCAGTATACATAATGGTGGAATGTGGGAAAATAAACACCCTATGTTATAGGAATAGGCTATATTTCAGAACAGAATCTAATAGGCTGTGTGTCATTTGGGGATTACATAATTTTCATTGTGATTCTCAGATGCCCAAATGACCAGCTTTCTGGTAATTCATTTTACTGTTGTTGTCAGACTGTACCCGACCGGTCGGAACTGATGACTAAATTGATATTTAAAAAGAATCGGTGGAAAAGAAAGCAACCTCTCTGCTACCCAGATGCTTGGAGTGTCCTCCCTTGTCACGTGTAACGAAACTCTGGTGACTTCCCATGATGGCGAGGGGATATCAACAAACGCATCAATTACGGGCCATTCGTAATTCAACCCGATTACACAATAGTAAGAACAAGGTACACTCCTGATTTGCAAGATTTTAAAGTTATGTTTTCAGAAAGAGAAAGGATGAATGAATGAAGCATTTATTGAACTTAACTTTGTATCGGCGTTTTTTATACATCATTCTGTGAGGCAGCAAATCTTCCCAGGCACATTTTAGGGAACCTTTTCCTTTTTCTGCAAATCAAGGGCGTAGTGCAAAGGAGCGATAATACAAGACAATGGTGCAGATAATTTCAGCTTTGGTAGGGACACCTACAGTTAATGCGAGTGCGCGTAAGCAATGAGCCAGATTTTTTTGCATTCATTTGAGCCCAAATACTGTTTTTTGATCTACACATCAGATGATCTTGATGACTTTCTTTAATTAACCTCTAGAACAGATGGTGCATTTGGTCTACGTGTGCATTAACTGCATAAAAAATGTTAGCAAATTGGGTCCAAAAAACCTAACTTACCAAAATAAAAAAGATTTCAAAGATTAAATAGCCTATTATAATAATTGCCTTTTCTAAAGAGTCACTGACACATTTACAACACGTTTGGTGTGCTTATGAGATTGTCCGACAAGAATAAAAACAGATAAAAGAAGCAGGACGACTTCATGGTGCTAAATAACCCATAGGCTACAGTACGGGATACATTTGTGTTTGATCAGCCTATAACAGATGATGTATAACAGTAGCTGTAGGTGGCAGTACTTGTGGCTTGTTGTCTTCACTTAGAATACTACTTTTACTTAAAATGTTGCTTTTCAGCTTCATATAAAATATTATACGATTTGCCTTAAAACAGAACATAGATGCATTAGAATGACACTACAGCCTACACGTATATAGTTTTATTTATTTATTTTACTTAATCTTTATTTAATCAGGTAGGCCGATTGAGAACAGATTCTCATTTGCAACGGCGACCTGACCAAGACACAGCGCAAACGTGCAAGACAACATATATTTACACATAGAGTACACAAAGTACAAAATGAAGTAGTCTGTATAAAATACAAATGCAGTGTAGAGTCTACATACAGTTAGTGCAAATGTGATAAGGCAATAACAAAAGTACAAATGCGCTAGAGATTCTAGCTAAAAGTGTAAAATGCAGTAGAGAGTGTTGTACAGTTTGTGAAAAGTGAGGTATATTTTGCGATGTAGGTCAGTTAGTGTGCAAAAATGGTGTGGCAAAGACAATAGAGAGCAAACACTAGGGCATACCTGTGCAAATGGTTTAGTGCAAAAGAGCGATAATATTAAGACAATTTTGCAGATAAGAGTGCAAATGTGCCATGGGGCATGACAGAGATAATACGGGCAGCCGTGTGCAAGAACAATGTGCGAATGATGGAGGAGAGTTAAAACGTACAATGAACGGTCAGTAGCTCAGACAGACGTTTTTTAAAGGCAGTGAGGGGAATGAGGGTCTCCAGTTTCAGGGTTTTTTTGTAATACGTTCCAGTCGTTGGCAGCTGAGAACTGAAAGGTGTGGCGGCCGAAGGTGTGGGCTTTTGGGGTGACCAGAGAGATGTGCCTGCTTGAGCGCAGGCTGCGGGTTGGTAAAGCTAAGGAGACCAGTGAGCTTAGGTACTATGACACTTTGCCTGGCAAGCACTTGTAAATTAATTGGTACCAGTGAGATAGGCGCCGGGTGTGTAATGAAGGCCAGCCAACTAATGCGTAGAGGTTGCAGTGGTGGGTTTATGTGGGTCTGGAGGGAGAGTGAGCTGTCTAACCAGACACCTAGATATTTGTAGATGTCCACGTATTCTAACTCAGACCCGTCAAGAGCGGTTATGCTAGTCAGACGGGCAGGTGTGGGCAGCGATCGGTGGAAAAGCATGCACTTAGTTTTACCAGAGTTGAGTAGTAGTTGAAGCTCACTGAAGGAGTGCTGTATGGCATGAAAGCTCTCCTGGAGGTTTGTAAGCAGTGTCCAATGAAGAGCTGGCTGTATACAGAATGGTATCGTCTGCATAAAGGTGGATTTGAGAGTCACCAGCAGCAAGAGCAACATCATTTATATACAGTGGATATAAAAAGTCTACACACCCCTGTTAAAATGCCAGGTTCTTGTGATGTAAAAGAGTGAGACAAAGATAAATCATGTCAGAACCTTTTCCACCTTTAATGTGACCTATAACGTGAACAATTCAATTGAATAACAAACTGAAATCTTTGAGGGAGAAAAATAAAAAATAAAAAAATCACAGTAACCTGGTTGCATAAGTGTGTACACCCTTAAACTAATACTTTCTTGAAGCACCTTTTGATTTTATTACAGAGCTCAGTCTTTTTGGGTAGGAGTCTATTAGCATGGCACATCTTGACGTGGCAAGATTTGCCCACTCTTCTTTGCAAACGCGCTCCAAATCTGTCAGATTGCAAGGACATCTCCTGTGCACAGCACTCTTCAGATCACCCCACAGATGTTCAATTGGATTTAGGTCTGGGCTCTGGCTGGGCCATTCCAAAACGTTAATCTTCTACTGGTGAAGCCATGCTTTTGTGGATTTGGATGTATGCTTTGGGTTGTTGTCATGCTGAAATGTGAACTTCCTCTTCATCTTCAGCTTTCTAACGGACGCCTGAAGGTTTTGTGCCAAAATTGCCTGGTATTTGGAACTGTTCATAATTCCCTCCACCCTGACTGAGGCCCCGGTTCCAGCTGAAGAAAAACAGCCCCAATGCATGATGCTGCCACCACCATGCTTCACTGTGGTTATGGTGTTCTTTGAGTGATGTGCAGTGTTGTTTTTGCGCCAAACATACCTTTTGGAATTATGGCCAAAAAGTTCAACCTTGGTTTCATCAGGCCATAACATTTTCCCACGTGCTTTTGGGGGCTTGATGTTTGTTTTTGCAAACATCAAGCCCGGGAAATGAGTCCGGTGTGAGTTCGTGGAGTGACGGGAACCGGGAGTGCACGGCACGATGGTGCTGGACATCATTGTACCGTGACACCCTACCCCATACCCCATTCATATGAAGAATACGGGAGATTGTTGTCACATGTAGCACACAGCCAGTACTTGCCAGAAATTCCTGCAGTTCCTTGAATGTTGCTGTAGGCCTCTTGGAAGCCTCCCTGACCAGTTTTCTTCTCGTCTTTTCATCAATTTTGGAGAGACGTCCAGTTCTTGGTAATGTCTCAGTTGTGCCCTATTTTCTCCACTTGATGATGACTGTCTTCACTGTGTTCCATGGTATATCTAATGCTTTGGAAATTCTTTTGTACCCTTCTCCTGACTGATATCTTTCAACAATGAGATTCCTCTGATGCTTTGGAAGCTCTCTGCGGACGTTGGCTTTTGCTCTGAGATGCAACTAAGAAAATGTCAGGAAAATCCTACTAGAACAGCTGAACATTATTTGTGATTAATCAGAGTCACTTTAAATGATGTCAGGTGTGTACTGACTTCTATTTAACATGCGTTTGAATGTGATTGGTTAATTCTGAACACAGCCACATCCCCAGTTATAAGAGGGTGTGCAAACTTACGCAACCAGGTTATTGTAAGGTTTTTATTTTTCATGTTTCTCCCTTGAAGATTTCAGTTTGTTTTTCAATTGAATTGTTCACATTATAGGTCACATTAAAAGTGGAAAAAGTTCTGACATGATTTATCTTTGTCTGATTCTTTTACATCACAAAAACCTGACATTTTCACAGGGGTGTGTAGACTTTTTATATCCACTGTACAGTGAGAATAGAGTCGGCCCGAGAATTGAACCCTGTGGGACCCCAATAAAGACAGCCATAGGTACTGACAGCAGGCCCTCCGATTTAACACACTGGACACCATCTGAGAAGTAGTTGGTAAACCAGGCGTGGCAGTCATTTGAAAACCAATATAGTTTAATATTTAGTTTTCATAAAACAATAACACGTAATATTGGTTTGTTTGTTAAATTGGTTTTACATTTCTAGCATTAGCAGGTAAGTTTGAAGAAATGGGCAACAATTTACTAAGTCAACAAAGTAAACCATGAGTAACAACTAGCCCACTATTCTCTGGTCTCTCCAGACCCCTTAGACCTCCCTAAAAGACCTGCCTTCTAGTCAAAGTACCCAAAGATTTGTCTCCGCCTGTCATTATAGGACACAAACTATTGGCAGATTGCCCTGATTTCTATATGATCTAATCTCTCCTGATGCACATTAGAAACTGCAACGTGGTTTAAGGCATGATTGTGTCATCTCAGATCTGAGCCATGTTTTCAGCCTTCTGAGAGCACTGAAGCTCCGCTCTGCAGAGGACACAGGAATGATCATGACAAGCCTCACAAGCACCTCTACTTGCTCAAACAGATCTCTAACCTCAGCATGCATTTCAGTAAGTATCTTGGCTTCCTCGTTGCTGGACTTGTAGCTATGGTTTCTTTGGAACATAGACGGCTGCACTGCTAGATTCCCTCTGTTCAGTTCTGGGCAGTCATCGATGAGTTAGTTAATGTCACCCGTGAGGAGAACATTCTCAAGGTTCATCAGAGTTTGGATGTCTCTCTGGCTGAACCGCTCTTGGAACTGTGTATCAATAGCATCTAACATCCTATAGAACTGTACCCTGTAGTGCTGCACAGCACTGCTGGGAGCATGCTTTGTTGCTGGCCCAGTGTATCGCTTTGGGGGCTGTCTTATATGTGGCACTTCGATCTGTGTAAGGTCAAGAGAGGTTATCATTTCAACTGCTTTCTCATA
This sequence comes from Esox masquinongy, assembly GCA_016801175.1. Classification (NCBI taxonomy): domain Eukaryota; kingdom Metazoa; phylum Chordata; class Actinopteri; order Esociformes; family Esocidae; genus Esox; species Esox masquinongy. The sequence continues at coordinate 57,295 of JACXGI010002848.1, forward strand.
CAGTTGTTGGAACTGTTCTTCAGTTCTCTTTGCCTTGAGCGTGGTGTTGACATGTTGGACAGCGGACTACATCCCTGCGATAATTTGACTGTTTTTTTGATGGGACTTATTTAAGCACTTCAGTTTCCCTATCACCTCTGATGCCATTAGGAGCCCTAGGACAGTTTCCCCTTTCTGGAATCTATCACAGTGACCATTTGCTCTGGCACTGGGACCAGTGTCTGTTCTGTTGGTGGAACAGTGTCTGTTCTCTTCTAAACTATCCAAAACAGTCTCGTACTGATTGAGAATGGAGTTGACAGCTTTCCCTCTGACCGTCCACCTTGTTGGACAGAGGGGTTTTAATAATGTTGTGCTCGGTCCTGATCCTGTATTTTCAAATATTCTCTTGAAATTTCCTGATAGCTTGCTTAGAGTCCCCAGCTCATGGACCCACTGCAATGAGTCGTGTAGTAATGGAGACGCCGTACATGCAGAGTGAGTAATCAGGTTGACACAGTGTGCACCACAGCCAGAGCTCCATTGTACCTCCTTGACATATTGGAAGCTCCATCGTAAGTCTGACGCCTCAAGGCAGATTTTGGGAGGTTAAGTCTGAGCATGACATCTACAGTTGTGCTCATAAGTTTGCATACCCTGGCAGAAATTGTGACAGTTTGGCATTGATTTTGAAAATATGATTGATCATGCAATCATATGATCACTATGCTTTTATTTAAGCATAGTGATCATATGAAGCCATCTATTATCACATAGTTGTTTGGCTCCTTTTTAAATCATAATGTTAACAGAAATCACCCAAATGGCCCTGATCAAAAGTTTATATACCCTTGAATGTTTGGCCTTGTCACAGACACACAAGGTGACACACACAGGTGAAAATGGTAATTAAAGGTGAATTTCCCACACCTGTGGCTTTTTAAATTGCAATTAGTGTCTGTGTATAAATAGTCAATGAGTTTGTTAGCTCTCACGTGGATGCACTGTGCAGGCTAGATACTGAGCCATGGGGAGCAGAAAAGAACTGTCACAAGACCTGCGTAACGAGGTAATGGCACTTTAAAGATGGAGGATATAAAAAGATATCCAAAGCCTTGCCAATGCCGGTCAGTACTGTTCAAGAAGTGGGAAATTCGGGGATCTCTTGATACCAAGCCAAGGTCAGGTAGACCAAGAAAGATTTCAGCCAAAACTGCCAGAATTGTTCGAGATACAAAGAAAAACCCACAGGTAACCTCAGGAGAAATACAGGCTGCTCTGGAAAAAGACGGTGTGGTTGTTTCAAGGAGCACAATACGACAATACTTGAACAAAATGAGCTGCATGGTTGAGTTGCCAGAAAGAAGCCTTTACTGAGCCAATGCCACAAAAAAGCCACGTTACAATATGCCCGACAACTCCTCTCACAATTGTGTTGCCCATCAAGTTCAAAATCTCATTTTGAATCTGTGAACTATTGTAATCATGACAACGAGTTAACCATGCACCAAGTCGCTTATCTTCATTTGCCTGGTATTTCAGCAGTTGAGATACATTCCCTTCTTCAATCTCATGGCCTTGAAAGGCTATGCCCTGCCTAGCAAGATATAACTGAAAGGCTATACCCTGCCTATCAAGCTACATAACTGAAAGGCTATACCCTGCCTATCAAGATACATAACTGAAAGGCTATACCCTGCCTATCAAGATACATAACTGAAAGGCTATACCCTGCCTATCAAGATACATAACTGAAAGGCTATACCCTGCCTATCAAGATACATATCTGAACGGCTATACCCTGCCTAGCAAGATACATAACGGAAAGGCTATACCCTGCCTAGGAAGATACATAACTGCACCAACTATCTTTTGAAGACAATACCAAGCCTCCTCCTGTTTCTTATCCCATGCACTTGACAGCTGTGCATCCATTGGCCTTTTCTCTTGGGCATTAACAGTCGTTGCCTTTACTGTTTGGTTGAAAGCTAACTCTGGCATTTTTCCAATTGTTAAATCCCCATGAACAAAATGCTTCCTCAACCTTCTTTTCAAGGGCAGTTTTTTTTTGATGGAGTTTGCTATCACACACTTGAAACACAGGACATTTTTTAAGGAAGAGCTATAATGAAGCCATCAGTATTCTTTGAACCAACTATCCTGGAAATGTAGGACCTTATTTGCAAGCCTTCGTACTGCAATGTGCTAAGCATCTAATTGGTTTGGCTTATCACCTAGAATGTCCAGATCTTCAGACTGAACTGCACTGCCTGCTTCATACCCTGCCTCTCCTCCTACTGCCTCTCTGCATCTGGCACCTTCCCCTGCCTCTCCTCCTACCTCTCTGCTGCTGGCACCTCCTTGTACTGCTTTAACCTTGTAAAATAATACAATGAAGAGTGTAAAGGCACGCCCAGGTTTTGGCGTCATATGAATCTCAATGTTACAGAAAGGTGCTTAGAGAAGGGAAATCACACAAACATGCATACAAACGCCCAGGTAGGTGTTTAAAATCTGCTAGTCTGAAAAAAGTGAACTTTCCATCAGGGTTACAGATGAGATTATGAGAAGAACTTTCCATTTATCACTTTCCGTTGTAATCTCACCTATAACCCAGCTGCATCCTCTGCCTCTCCTCCTACCTCTCTGCAGCTGGCACCTTCCCCTGCCTCTCTGCTGCTTTTGCTAAAATAATGTCTAATATCCATTCTCACCACCTAAAGTAAAAGTGAAATGATTGACAATATGAAACTACTTTCAGACATAAAACACTTTTCGTGTAACTTATGTAATATAAACATTACGTTGGACTTATATTATTTTTCTGTTTCATATTTTAGTCCCTACCGTTCGAGAAAATTCAATCTTACTTGCTGCTAATCATATTCTTGATGAACCGCAGATCAGACTCTCTTGGACGAGTGACTGAGTAACGTTAAAATAAACTGACAACAGAGACACCAGGGAGGGAGGAAAGAGTCCAGGTTGTTGATTGGATATTGCGGAAAGCTTGCTGATTTTGATGCAGCTGTCACTCAGACCTACTTTCGCAACTGATAGTCTAACACTCTGTTTCGCTTACACAAGTTATGAATTATAATTCAAAAAAAAAATTGCCGATGTTATGTAACACTACAGTTTTTGGTAGGGACAATTTGTGCTTCGATAGGGACATGTCCCTAGCATCCCTATATAAAACTGCTGCAAATAAAAGTTGTCATGGCTTGCCTTTGGACTATGCAGGTTGACTCAGCACTGTTTACTGGTAGTAGGTACTGTACAGTTTTCACTCAAATCCGTGCAATAGAAATCTAGGATGCTAAGTTCGCTAAGTTAAAACGCCCTTAAGTAGGTCGTGGCCCTTGAGATATGAATTTCCAGTGAAATGGGCCTTTAGTGTTATTGTGCAAAAAAGGAATAACAGGTTGCCAACTTTGTGATTTGTCATTACATACACCCCCTAAATTTTATTTTGTTAATTGTATCATTTTATTGGCACTGCTGGCTTTCGATACAAATTTTATAGCAACATTCTTATAAGGACAAGCTTCAAGACATAGAGCCAATGTTGAAATGAATAATATTTAAGATAAATAAACATACATTTTAGCAATTTGTTTTATATCAGTTAATGTAACAAAATCCTATTTTGCAAACTAAAAATAATGTTTCCTTGCAGGACTAGAATTCTCTCTGTTTTAATGTTGTTGTTTTTTTATCCCCAAGCTATCAATGTTACCACAATATCAAAGAGCCACAGCTGCCATGCAGGATATACGGTACTTCCCAAGAAAGTTATGAAAGTTTGGTGTAGATGATCTTGATTTAGAGCAACAACTTTTGCTGCATTTCCTCTTTTCTTCTTCTAGAAAATGTACACATTGCCTTTGGTTATATAAATTGTATATGTTTACCTAATGACTACACATTTAGATAATAATAATGTACCATTAAAATTGTGAACCAATAACAATACAAAATGTGCTTTTTCTATCTCTAAGCTTTATTCCCCTTTCCCATCAATGTGGTGTCTAATTGTAGTTACAACCTTGGATGACTTAAATTCAATTAAATGTGATGTGACAGACATTGTTCATCATTCCAGTTAACACCATATCAAAGTGTAGTAAAGCCGTGATTTTCAAAACTGCTCCTCGCCCCTTGCAACCTGTTCAGAGGCCCCTCCATTGTCAAGAGGCACTGAACAAACTCAGAGGGTGACTTCCTGAGTGTGGAATTGCTAAAACAACTAAAACAGCAGTGCAGTGAATTATGTAATTCCACTTCTCTCATGAAAGCTGCAGCTGTAGGACAGATGGTTGAGGGTGTTAGGTTGCACATTTTTAAAGTGAGTCAATTAGAACACAAGCCAGTGCACAAGGTTAAAGGGATATTTCAACCTAGATTTATATTTGGTTGAAATTCTGCTTACCCTGGCTTGTTCTTGAAGGCCCATGGAGACATTTTTCACAGCTAGCCATTGTTCACCTCTGTCCCAGCCTGGAATTTACGTTGATAGTATTCATGACTTGACGATAATCTAAGAGACCTCCACTTTGACACATTCATTGAATGTATTGCCAATAATAATCATATGCCCAGTATTATATTACTTCCCAAACCTTGTAGAGATTGTAGATATTTTGATAACCATGGACCAAAACTTTATAAAAGAATGTGAACGTTCTGGCAGCCAGGCTACATTAGGACCCTGTGCACAGCCCGAGTCTGGCTGGTCAGTACAAACAGAGAATAACTTATTACACATGCTGTTGGTAATTACCCATATGTGTCTGCCCTTAACCTGACCTTGCTCCACCTGGCCAATTATATGTGAAACAAATTTCACTGCCCTATAAATCTCTCAGACATGATACACACCCCCCGCTGGTGGTCTGGACATTGCAGAGGCCTCCCCGCAAGGTCAGAGCTTGAAGCCCCTCCCCCCAAACCCCCTCAAAATGTATCGCCATCTATTAGCTTATACCGCTGCCTCCTCTGATGGCTGTCTACCTTTAAAAATACATATTCAGTAGTGGAAAAGAGAGGGAAAAACTACAAAAGCAAAATCATGTCAGCACACCTGACAGTGCTATATAGCTCTGTGCTGGGTGGGGAGATTAGGAGAAGAAAGGCTAAAAGTACTGCTGGGCCCAGGCAGTGATGTCACGGCAGTGTTAATTTTGGCACCCATTTTTTGATTTTGTCTAGTTTTAGTCATTTTGACTGAAATATCTTTCAGTTTTAGTCACATTTATATCATTTGAGTAATGATTTCATCTGATTATTGTCAGAATGACCAAAACAATGAGCCATTTTAGTCAACAAAATAAAAATTCCTAAATGTAATTAGCCAGTGGAAAATGCGTATTGCACACACATTATTGTTCGAGGTTGGTGATTGTGGGACAAAATAACAGTAATATACCTGCTTTTTAATGTCATTTCTTCATTTGTCAGAGCCAGTGTTATTGGTTTGGATGCGACAGCTGGAAAGTTGAGTAATACTACGTGTACAGTGTCCGCTCGCTCAACTAGCAAATCACTCAATCTCTGGCAAGCTGTTGCTGAGCCGAAACTAGTGTGCACACTGCCCACTCGGGCAGGGCGTATCTTCCTAATTTATGCCAGCGACAATCAGTCAACCAGTATGGGGGAAACATCCGTCTCTGCAAATAGTAATCAGTATTTAGTATTTGTGTGACTCTACTACTAAAAACGTTTTACGACGACGCCAGGTCTATGATGTGTCAATGTTCAAATAGCAATTTACTTATGCATGTATCACTCACCCGTGACCCAAACGATCTCTGAAAACTTCCATGCATCCATTTTTTAGAATTATATCTCTGCATGAAGCAAGAGAAGCATCATAAATAATGGGGAAACCGGACACCGCAAGTATAAGCTTCTCTCTCGTCAGTTTATTTTAGCTAGCTAGTAGAAAAAAGAAGGGACTTCAAGATGCAGAAAATGTCTGCCCTGCCATTGGTAGTCGCCGAACTCCGTCACTGCCCGCTTACTGGAAATTAGCATAAAGTTGAACATTTCTCAACTCTCAACTGTCGCTGTCACTGGGAGTTCTATGTCGTGGAGCTCCGCCCCCTAGAGGGGCTTTAGCTCCTAGTGGTTTACCCTGGCCGCGTCCGCGGCCTTACTGAAAACTCATTATGCAAGATGCGTCAGCCAATCAGGGCACGCCTGCCCCTATATATGGCCCGTGAGCCCAGAGAACGCCCTCCCGAGATTATTCAGCATAACTCGTGGGACGGCAGGGCAACAGGTCTAGGGGGCTCCGCTCCACTCAAATAACCGGAGTTACATTCCTGGTAACTAACGTTATATGTCGTGGAGCTCCGCCCCCTAGAGGGGCTTTAGCTCCTAGTGGTTCACGGTGGAGCGAGCGAGCCAAAATGTACTCCCTGCCGGAACACCAGTAAGCTCACAGGGTCCAGTAAAAACCGACCCCATAAACCCCAAGACGAAAACATCCCCAACAGCTGACATGGTCAGAAAGGGATGACCGAATGCGTAATGATGGAATCCCCCTAGTGTAGGCCCATGAAACATAAGCCAACCCTGGGAGAAGGGATGTTGAGCTCAAGCGAGAGGGAAACGTATCCATTCCACACAAGCACAAAAAAATATGAAATGATAGCTAACGCCCCAGGGAGGAGGCAAACCTACACCAAGTGTATTGGTACACAGTGACAATACCCCTGAACCAACAAGCCACAGGGTAAGCACTGATAATGAGAGGATAGAATCAAGGCAAAGCATGTGATTCCTTAACAAGTTCAGAGATCTCGGGCAGCCGCACCGAGGACCGAATGAACAAGGGAAGACGGAGACACGTCTAGCAAATAAAAACGCACAAACGCCGAAGGTGACGACCACGATGCCGCGGCGCAAATGTCATCCACTCTGACCCCGTGGAAAAGGGCAGAGGAGGCAGCAACACACTGCGTGGAGTGTGCACGGAGACCCTCCGGAACAACAGAACCAGACGCCCCATAGGCCAAAGTGATGCAGTCACAAAGCCAGTTGGATAGACGCTGTTTGGAAAGCGGACGACCCAACTGGGAATCCGAATAGCAAATAAACAGCTGGGGAGTCAGTCTGATAGACCTGGTGTGCTCTCCATAAAGGGCGAGAGCACGCACCGGGCACAGACAGTGAAGTCTCTCGTCCTCCTCACGGACGTGCGGAGGAGGGAAGAAGGCCTGTAAGTCGATAGTCCTCGACCGAAAAGAACTGGTGATAACTTTAGGTACAAAGTACGGATTAGGTCTAAGCGTAGCGCAACCTAAGTCCTCTCTGATAGCCAGGCACCCCGGGCGCACCGAGAGCGCGCGGAGATCACTCACTCGCTTAGCAGAGCACAAAGCGATAAGCAGGGCCATCTTAAGGGAAAGCAACTTGAGAGAACACTGCTGTAAGGGCTCGAATGGGGGTTCACAGAGAGCGCCCAGCACCTTAGCCAGGTCCCATTGAGGAGCGCCCAGTCTGGCCGCCGGGCGCAGACGGCGCGTACCCGAAAGAAAACGGCAAAGGAGAGGGTGGCTGAAAACCGTGTTTCCAGCAAAACCCTCATGACACGCAGAGATGGCCGATGCATATCTGCGGATGGTTGAAGGAGACCTATCCATATCAAAGAGATACTGCAGAAATGACAGAATCTCCTCCACAGGACAACACGAAGGGTCCGAGGACCTCTGCGTGCACCACGACACAAACATATTCCAGCGAGAGGAATACAATTTGGACGTAGACGCTGCCCAAGCGCCCTAGGTGGTGCGCACGACGGAAGCGGACAAACCTCTGTTTAAAAGCCTGTCCCGCTCAGGGGCCAGACCCTGAGAGCTCGTGAGAGCGATGGAGGGTGTAGAATCGAGCCCCCCGCTTGGGACAGTGCATCCTGCCTGAGCGGAACCGACCACGGACGGTCCGCCAGCAACTGGATCATCTCCGGATACCAGATAGCCGCAGGGCGATCGGGTGCCACCAGGATGACCCGAAGCCCTTCCGCTTTGATCTGCGCCAGCAGACACGCTATGCAGTGCTGCGGAGGAAACGCGTACAGGAGGCCCTGAGGCTAGGGGTGGTGCGCGAATACGTCCACCCCCAGAGGAGGGCGATCCGTCTGGGACAGGGAGAACTACAGGCGACAGTGTGCGTTCCGTCTGGACGTGAACAGGTCCACCTGAGCTTCCCCAAACCTCTGCCAGATGAGGGAGACGATATCTGGGTGGAAACGCCACTCGTTGTGATGGAGGCCGCCCCGAGACATCATGTCCGCGCGCACATTCAGAAGGCCCGGAATGTGAGTCGCAGTCGGAGCGGAGATGGGCATGAGCCCATAGCCAAAGATGTGTCGCCGACCGGGGGAGAGCAGGAGACCTGAACCCCCTTGGCGATTGATGTAATCGACCATGGCCCAATTGTCCGAGCGAATCAGGACATCGTGGCCCTCGACTAGGGCTGAGAAATGCATCAGCACCAATAAGACCGTGTCCAGTTCCAGCAGGTTGATGTGGCGAGGGCCGGGAGGCCACACGCCCCCAACCGCCTAACCTAGGCACACACCGCCCCAACCGTGGAGAGAGGCGTCTGTGAAAACCTGAACGCACTCTGACACCCTGCCCAGCGGAACGCCCTGAGAGAGAACCAAGGGGTCCCTCCAATAGTTCAGATCCCCTTGTAGGCAAGCTGGCAGAGACAAAGTCCGGTTTCAATGACGCACCGGGTCGACCCGCTGGCGAGTGAACCAGGCCTGTAGGCTGCGCATGTGCAGCAGGCCCAGAGAAACTACGTTGTGCGCCGCGGCCATCATGCCCAGCAGGGACATGATGGCCCGAACCGGGCGCCTGCAGGGCGGCCGGCACAGGTCGAGGGCAGAGAGCAGATCGAGAGCCCGCGAGTCTGAAATGCGCGCTCTCATCGTGCGCGTGTCCATGACCAGACCCAGGTAAGAAACCTGTTGGGCTGGCCTCGGCGCGCTCTTCTTCCAATTCACCGCGAGACCCAGTCGTGAGAGAAGGGACACCACTCGGACAGTGTGCATACTGGCCAATTACAGGGACGACGCTAGAATCAGGAGGTCGTCTGGATAGGCCAGAATCCTGATGCCCTCTCTGCGTAGGGGCTCCAGCGCCGCCTCCAGACATTTGGAGAAGGTGCGTGGGGCTAGAGCGTAGCCGAATAGGATTCTCGTATACTCGTATACCTTGCCCTGAAAGGCAAATCGGAAAAACTTCCTGTGCCTGCGAACGATCGGGACATGGAAGTAAGCATCCTTGAGGTCTATGCTCGAACAAAAATCCCCCGGGAGAAAGGCTTCCAGCAGGCGATTGTTGGTGAGCATGCGGAACGGTCGTTTGGCTACGTGCGCATTCAGATTGCGCAGATCCAAGATCGGCCCGTCCTCTTGGGAACCAGGAAGTAACGGGAGTAAAAGCTGTCCTGCCTGAGATCCTCCGGGACCTCGGAGATCGCTCCTTTGCTCAGCAATTCCGTCACCTCTGACAGTAGAGCGGACGCTCTGTCGGGTGATGACATCACCGTCTCCACTATCCCCAAGAAGGGGGGTGGAGCCGAGCGAAACTTGACCAGATAACCCCGCCTGATCGTACGGTCGAGCCAGGCTGACATAGTACAATGCTGCGCCACTCCCAATAATGCTCTGAGAGAGGAAGAGCAAGGAGTTTGGGGGCGTTGGCCAGGAAAAGTTCAAATTCCCTCTCTGCCCTTACCGCCGCCGAGCTCGACCCGAGAGGAAGAGACACAGCCCAAGGAGGGCAGGGAGAGAAAGGGATGAGAAAAAACAGGAGAAAAATCAGGTGCCGCCTCGGGAGGCGAACCCGGGTCCGCCGATCGAGCTAGCCACTGAGCCATCCCACTGTACAAATGAAGCCACGCTCTCACATATAGGAACCTGTGAGAGAGCTGAGCCCGGCATTTGCATACGTGGACGTTGCACCCTGAGTGGGGACGCGTTGCCAAAGAGATGCCGAGTAGGACAGACGGGGCTGGGACGATCAGAAAGAGCGGGTCGCGAGACGGCGGCGAAAGCCGGCGGCGAAAGCCGGCGGCGTTGCCCGGCGTTTGATCTCCTCATAGCGAGCGGGATGAGGAGCCACCACGGTTACGTTTGTAACAACAGGTGAACTCACAGGATGCTTGGTAACCCGCGAGTGGCGGGAGAGAGAGGAAACCGGCATTTGCATACGCAAACGTTTCCCTGACGGCGAGTGAATGTAAACACAATCCTGCCAGGCAGAACTCTGTGAGCGAACACGCTCCTGACTGGCGGGTAGCGGAATAGGAGACGCCTCTGAAACTGCTAGCCGGCGCTTATGCCTATTAGAGGTGGCAGGTAGAGAGGGGAGAGAAGTAATACCTATAACTCCCCGAAAACACTCACTACCCTGAACGTAGCTGACAGAACTCTTATCCTTACACTGCATAGGGAAAGGAATAGAGCGTGCACAAGAAAACACATTAGAAGACCTACCAGCTGCAGGGCGAGAATGAGGGAAAAGCCGCCCATTTGCGCCACTGCTCATATCCAATGGGGCAGGCATAGAGACAGAGGGAGCGTTCACTGAGTCTCTATTAGCCACCGATGGAGGCAAACTAGGGCATGTGAAATTCACAAGAGACTTAACAGGCTCAGACACCGCCTGAGTCTGCACAAAAGCACAACTTACGCCCGAGTTACGTTTAGCTTGTTTATTAAAATGAAAAGATTGTCGGGCCGAGTCTGCGACGCCGTCAGACTCGGCCCATAGTCTGTTGATAGAGGAAGAGGTGGGGGCCGTGAGGGCAACGTTGCCACTTACAGCCCTCTCCACGCCTAGTCAAGACGGTCTGGGCTTCTTAGACGGCCATGGAACATCAAGTCTGAGAGCGGGTTGTCTGCGTCGCACGGGAGGAGGAGCAGGAGCCGCGGCAGCAGGAGGAGCCGAGGCAGCAGCAGAGGCGGCTGCCGAGACTTGACGGCGCTGGCGACGTTTAGCATAAGAGCCCTGGCGATGAGAAGAGGGTCGTGGGGCAGAGTGGGAAGAGCGGCCAGCCAGAGGAAGGTGGCGAGATAACTCCTTCTGTCCCTCGTCTGTCTTCTTGAAAGACGCTATGGCCGTGTGAATGGCTTCGCCGAATAAGCCCTCCTGGGAGAGGGGTGCGTTCAGGAGGGGTGTGCGATCGGCCTTGCGCAGGGAGGAGAGAGACAGCCACAGATGACGGCCATGGCAGAAGTCACTGTGCGCCCGGCGCAGACCGTCTGGGCCTGGTTAAGGTGGAGGATAGCCTTCAGATTAGCCGCCACCTCTTCGACGTTACGTGACGACGGAGAAGGAGAACGGTCTAGAATATGGGAGGCCGCTGACGCCAGGAGAGCAACATTGTTCGTCGCGGCCAGGGCCTGTGATCCCAAAAAGTAAACCTTATCCCACAGCTGCCCCGAGTAGCGGTCCTTGGTGGATGGCAGGGCGGGCTTCTTCCCGGACCAGCCCCAGGAAGGCAGGAAATGCGCGGCCAGCTCGGGTTCTAAAGGAGGGGTGGCCGAGCTGATGGGAGCCAGCCTACCGTAGACCCTGGTGAAGGTGGCGTAGGATTTGACAGGCGCTCTGGCAGAT
>JACXGI010002849.1:0-38638 GCA_016801175.1 Esox masquinongy
TTCTGCTTTGTTTATTGACGTCATGTCATTGTCAGCATCATCGTCATAGTTATTATTAACGACGTTTCCCAATTAAAACGTCCTCAGAATTTTCTTTTTAGCACACAGAGCTATGATGTCACCAAACACACCTTTTGGTCAACTCGCTGAAAAGTCAGCTTGCCTCTGGGAAAATCTACATATATTTATACATTACATATGACGTACCTGGTCTTCAATTTGCTGTTTGTATTTTCTGTATATTCACCTTTGACACATACAAGGCACTTGGACACATAAAAAATACCGATGACAGTAATAATAACAGTAAATCTCAATGTGCAAATGAGGATAACATAGAAAACATTTGTTCAGATGCTGGCCTGCAACAGATAGGCCATAGTCCAACATTAACCCTTTGCGCACATGTAGACTACTAAATACTAGATAAGATTAAAAAAATAAAATAATGAAATCTATCCCATTAGTACTTCCTGTTACCACCAAGACCGTCTTTACACTACGTTGGTCTTATCTAGATGAGTGACGGCCTGTGGCAAGATCTGCCGCGGAGACACATCTGAGGTCTAAAGACGATGTCTCGCTCAGTTTGATGTCTGGTCCTGTTTCATGTACACTGTCAAACAGTGTTTCATGGGGACCGTAAACATCCACAAAAACGGACGATTTATATAACTATACGCCTTCCAGGACAGGAGGCCGGGGCGCTTCTCGCGCATCTGTTGAGCCCCACAGCATACCTCTGGGCTTCTCCTTATCTTGTCTGAATAAAAGAAAATATTTACACATTATGTAATTGTCATATTAATTTGTTATCAAGACAAATGTTGTGGCCTAAACAGGCTTTAAACGGAACCCTGATTCCTCATGTTTTTCCCACTCAAACATGGAGTTCCCGATTCCAATTTATGAATTAGTAACTATATTTCCTGTAAATCGTCATTGTGTTGAAATAGGCTCCTGATGGTGACTAGCGTGTGCCTTCTATGATTCCTTATCTCTCGTGTTTGACTACGCTATATGCAAACAGTACTATGATGTGAACCAGCAGGATCAAACAAGAAATGTCCTATATTGCAACTGATTAAGCAATAAGCAAATAATATTTCATAAGCAGGTCCGGCTTTTTTAAGAAGTGTCCCTGTGGCACAAAGGGTTAATGTGTCATTTTTAAGGAAGTAGATCCGGGTTTAGGATCCTTGTCATTTTATGCGTCTCAAATGGCTCTCCGTTGCCATCTTAGTGCCCTACTGTTAACTATGACCTATGGGCCTCGGGTCCGGAATAGTGCACTATGATAACAAAATAGGGAGCAATTTGTGATGCCGCAATAGTCACTTGAGTGTCGTAACAACCGCGTCAGGATGTGGTAGTTAAGTACTGCAGTGAAGATTAGCATTCGACATTCAGGAGCAATGTCACGTCTTTAAACAGGGAACCCGGCGAAAGAGAAGTGGACCCCTAACTTACACTCTGTCAGCAGACGCGGCATGCCTATTGAAACATTATAGGAATGTCAACCGCTCGTACGATAGAAACATACAGGATACTGGTTCCTTTACATGGTATTCATTCAAAGGTATTCAATTTGTTCACCAGTCAGCCCCCCCCGCGAAACACCCGCCCTGTGGCACAAAGGGCGCCCTATTCCCTACTTAGTGCACTAGGTTTTGGGGAATACACCATACAGGGGTTGTGATGTACAACCAGACGTAACCGAGGTGTGTGACAGGTCTGGTAAGGTTGGTTGTGTAAGAAATCTGCCTTTTGGTATAGTGGTTCCTTTTGTTAAGTACGCACTTGTCCAGAGTCAAGGGAGAGACCATTATAGTCTAAACATAACGAGCATACATTCATACAGTTGACCATGACCATGAACGTGTAAAAAAAAAAAAATTGTAACAAAAGAAACACCTTCACTGGCGAAACCTAACGCCTCCATATGTTTTCACTTCCTCTCCTGTTGACATAGATGCATTGCTGAGGGAATATCTGACTCCAGGGGAAGTTGTAGGAGCCACCCCTCAGAGGGCTATGTAATTTAGATTTTGAAGCGACAAAGGCTGTGCTTGCTCTTAGGTCACGGCACTGATTTCAATCTATTTGCATTGTAATCTCAGCCTCCCATCCCTAACAGGAGTCATTAACATTGTTTCTGGGTGGAGCTGTATGACTGAGGTTGACCCTGAACACTGCCACCAAGGCAGTTACACTTTGGCTAATAGTAACGCCGACGCTACGGGCTCTGTAACACCCCCTAGAGGAAAAAAACTAACGACAACGTTACAACACTGTGGTCATCGCAGAGGCTGTCCGAATGTTACATTCTGTGGTATCTGTGCTGACTGGTGCAAACCAAACACGAGTATGCTTTTAGATTTTGTATATGTCATTAAAATTGCACGGTCAAAATTGCTTCGGTAGTGCCCATTGGCGAAAAGTCCATTGAAGATGTCCATGGGGAATGTCCAAATTACTTGCAGGGAATTTCAAATACCCTTCAATTAGTCCTTAGATGTTGCCTTCGGCCTGATGTTTTACATTGGAATGTTCAGAGCGTTTTAGTTGTTTTGCCGGCTGTAAAGGAAAATCACCATTGACCCCCATATACCTTAAAAAGCACCTCGCTCTCCACAAATTGTTAGCTCTAAGGCATCGTTCAGTCACACACACACACACACACACACACACACACACGACTTCCCCTAGCTGACTACAGCTGGTTTGAGCAGTAGCGCCCCTGGGGACTGAACCACCACCCAGGAGATAGGGTCACGCCCTGCCCCTGTCACACTGTAGCCTCCTGCAGACAAATTCAGTACCTCATTCTCCCTCTCCCTGTCCTCCTCGCCTCCTCCCTCCTCCGCCCCCCCTCTCCTGCTCTCCTCCCTGCCTAGCCGACCTAGACCCGCCGAGGTCAACCCAAACACGGACGCGGCCGACAGTCCGAACGGGAGCATGGAGGAGTCGCACAACCCTAGCCCTCCACCCAGTGAGAACAGGGAGGCTCCAGGGTTCCCTAGTCCGCTGAGGTCCAAGGGCCCCCGGGGGCCACAAAAGGCGGAGAGGGGCAGGGAGGCCCCGAGACCGGACAACACATGGTGGCCCCCTAGAAGCGAAGCTACAGCGGCCGCACCCGGGATGATAATATGGGTCCCGCCGACATAGCCCATATCAGAGACCCCTCCGCCGTTACCTCCGCGGAGCCCCGGACCACCTCCTTTGAGGAGGACCCCAAATCCAGCCGAGGAGGCCCGTTCCTGGGTGGAGACGTAGTGTCCGTGGGCCTTGATGTGCTTGCGGAGGGAGCTGGGGTCTGTGTAGCGCTTCAGGCAGCCGGCCATCTTGCAGCAGTAGGGCTTGTCGACGTAGTGGGTGCGCGTGTGCTTGAAGCGGTCGCTGGAGTTGGAGTAGCGCTTGCTGCAGCCCTCGTACGGACAGATGTACGGCTTCTCTCCTGGGGGGGGGGGGTGGACGAGAGTGGGAGTGAGTCGGTGAATGTTATTGTCGACAGTTGACAGTTTTTTTTAGATTTTGTAATGCCAGTGGTATTTTTGTATGTTTTTTGACAGGTATTTTAGAAAAGGTGGGTAAATTTGCCTTATTGCACATTTAGTATCGCCATTGCACATCTACACATTCCACTGGTAATATACATATATTTAATACTTGTGAATGCGTGTAAATTTTCTGCCCTCCTCTATGTGCACTTCTGGTTAGAGGCTAACTGCATTTCATTGTACTGCACTTGTACTGTTCAATGACAACAAAGTTGAATGTAATCTAATCTAAATCTGTCCATTTTACCAGCCCCGGTGAAATTCCCTGTTTTATAATGAGCAGAGGAGTATTCAGGTGTGGGTTTTGTGTTGCCTCCTGAATAGGACATATCAAATGTAACAACTGGTGTCAATGTTTTCATTGGTGAAATGGTTATCATGGTAAAAACATACTGAGAAAGAATATGTTTTCTGTGCTTAAGCAGACTCCAGCATTTTCTATGACTTTTGCCCTAATTATGTTTGGAAAACATATTTTGTCTTGTAAAAAAGATCTGGTTCGTGATCTGGTTAGTGATGTCATCCACCAAACACAGTGACAGGTTGCCCAAAATGTCTCCTGGTGGTAACGCTGTCCACTCAAATGTCTCTTGGTGGTAACGCTGTCCACTCAAATGTCTCCTGCTGGTAACACTGTCCGCTCAAATGTCTCCTGCTGGTAACGCTGTCCACTCAAATGTCTCCTGCTGGTAACGCTGTCCACTCAAATGTCTCCTGCTGGTAACGCTGTCCACTCAAATGTCTCCTGCTGGTAACGCTGTCCACTCAAATGTCTCCTGGTGTTAACGCTGTCCACTCAAATGTCTCCTGGTGTTAACGCTGTCCACTAAAATGTCTCCTGCTGGTAACGCTGTCCACATTAAATTACATTAAATGCAGTCGGACACTTACAGATAGGAACAGGGGATTCAACAGGTGCAGTTATTAGATAGCAGCGTCAACTTTAAATGTCAAGCAGCATCAAGATTTAAGTTCAAGAAGCATCAGGTTCAAAGGTCAAGCAGCATCAAGTTTAACAGTAATTTGCTGGTCATTCCAGTCATTGACAGCAGCAAACTGAAAGGAGTGTCGACTAAAGGAACTCCAGGCTTTAGGAATGATCAGAGTCTGGCATTGTGGTGAAGAGAGGGCCAATTAACCAGGGTGTAAAGATCACACCAACAAGTTTTAAAGGGGGCAGAGGTTAACCGAATGGCTGTGATAAATTACATCAAACTTATAGAGGCGTTTTTTGGCAGCAAGACTAAAGACTGCGCTTTCATAGCTTAGTATTGGCAGGACGGTAATTTTTACAAGCTTATATCAGGCAGCGTGGGTAAATGATTCCATACTGTGGAACACATCCAGACCTGCAGTCTGGATTTGACTTTAGACTGCAGGTGGGTGATATGGTATTTAATGTGAGTGTGCTGTCCAGACAAGTCCCTGGACATTGGTAGATGTTTACAAACTCCAACTCAGGCCCAACCAGGACCAGGGTGTATAGTGGGCCTCTCTTTAACAGGAATATTTATCAGACTTGGGATTAAGTTTAGTGCTAGAGTTAGAATTAGGATTAGTTTTAAGTTTAGGCATTAAGGGTTAGGTTTAGGAGTTAGGGTTAGATTAAGATTAGGGGTCAGGTGAAATACTACATTTTTACAGGTACAAAATTGCCGGTCCTCACTTTGTGTGTGTGTGTGTTTGTGTGCGTGCGTGCCTGCGTGTGTGTGTACTGACCTGTGTGTGAACGTGTATGTATCTTGAGATTCTCCAGACGAGAGAAGCTCTTGTTGCAGGTAGGACAGTGGTGAGGTTTCTCATTAGTGTGGGTCCTGATGTGGATCAGCATCTTGTACCTGGGAGAAACACACACAAGGTGAATAATGTTCTAAATAAAAAGGCACCCGACATGGCGTGTAAGGCCCTCCCACCTACATTCTAAATAAGAAGCCACTCCCACCTGGCATTGAAGCCCCTCCCATTGCGGGCACACCCCTCCCAGTGGCAGCAGTACCCAGAATCCTTTTCGGGTTTGACATGGAAGTCATTGATGTGGTCCACCAAGTCCTGTAGCGAGTCAAACAGCAGGTGGCACTAAAGAGCAGCGAGAGTATAAGAGTATCAGAGAGAAAGACAGTAGAGAAGAGAGAGAAGGACAGAGGAAGTGGAGAGAGAAAACGAGAAAGCAACAGAAAGAGAAACAGGGAAAGAGTCAATTTAGGCATTATAAGTGTGACTTTCACCACAGCATCTGCTAATCTAATACCTTCATCCAACGACAGGCCAGCTGATCGTCTGACGAGGGCTCGGGAGACGCCCGCTTCTCCCCAGGTTGACCAATGAACATGGAGGACGGCAAGTTGAACCCCGCTCCTGTGGCTCCGATTGGCAGGAAGAACTGGAATCCCTGCGGAGAAGCCCCGCCTTCCAGGTAATGAGAATGAGTTGCTTCCTGAGAGAGAGAGAGTGAGAGAGATATATGTCAACTAATGAATAAACGAGTGGTGGGCAGGTTAGACAACAGCACTAAAAGCAGCATCAAAAAAAGCAAAACAAAATTGTGGACTCCCACGAAACTATTGTGACAGCCCCCTGGAAAATGACCGGGGACATAGAACCATACGTTGCCATTTTATACAGTTGGTTTTGTAAAAAAACGTGGATGCACACATGGAGATAATTGAATAAATCAGCATGAAATTAGAATGGCTATGGTCTACCCGACTGAACAACTGAGTCACTAGAGGTGACTGTCAGCTTGGATGAACACGTGGATGACAGCATTTCGCTCTGGAGCACAGCTGTGCCATTGCAGCCAGGAGTCCTGGTTTGTGCCCTACCGTGTCCAGGGGTCCTGAGGACAGTGCGAAAGGGTCCCAGCACCAGCCAGGGTGGATGGCTAACACGATACTCAGGGCTCGGCAAAGTGTGAATTGGAACCACGAAATAGGGAGAGGAGAAAAACCGGTGTTTCTCACAACACCGCCTAGCACTTTTCAGAGATTGTTTCACACTTTTAATGTGATGATTAAGTCCAGGGGAATCATGTGAATATTGTCTGTTTAATCCACATCTCGTCACAGCAACTCCCAATGATCCCAGGAGAGATGCGTTGCGCCATGGAATTCCTAGCCACATGTAAGCCAGAGGCACGGGATCTGCTCTATGTAGTCTGCGGAGGACAGCTCGCCACAGCTTGTCCATCTGTCCGTCTTCTTGCCCACCCGTGGTTTCAAATGTGATCCGGTGAATTCCACATTCCACACTGGTTTGACTCAGAATAGGATCAAGATGGTTTGACTCAAAGAGGGATGAAGTTGGTTTTACTTGGTTGAATGATTTCCACCTCTCTGTCACACACACACACACACACACACACACACACACACACACATTCTCTGTCTAACTTACCCTGGAGTAGAGGGGTGTGACTGGGCTGCAGCTGGTGGGGTAGTCGAAGGGGGAGGAGGGGGAGGGAGAGGGTACGTGTTGTGAAGAGGGGGAGAGGGAGGGCGAGGGTGCATGTCGGGAGGAGGGAGACAGGCTGAGGTCCATAGCAGGGGGGTTGCAGGAGCCCGCCCTCTCCTGGTGGAACAGGGGGGTATCTGGAGGGGGGAGAGCGTGAGTGAGGTCACAAAGGAGAGCCATGTACTGTTTATGAGCCACACACACACTTCAACACCGACGCATAATGGAAAGCAGTTATAACTTCAAATCAACATGTGCACACAAACAGAAAGACATGTGCACACAAACAGACAGACACACACACACACACACACACACACAGTCTCCTTTTCACTCTCTCACACAGACTGACGCCACTTTCACATCCTTGGTTAGCCGTCATTATAATGTAATCCGGAGGTGTTCACTGAAGTCTGCTGGGCCGCTGTGTTGTCCGTCCACCCAACGTCACAGCGCACAGCCCAGCCAGCACATAACCTTCTGACAGACTGTGATTTTCTTAAAACATATTTGTCTTCTGGTTATTTTGCAAACACTTATCCTACATACGCATGGGCTAATTTTACAACAGTTATTACCTTTGTCTAAACCACGCTTCCCACCCCTTCAGGCCCAACCTGTTTCTGTATGGCAGGTAGCCAGGTGACGGCCGTATAACAAATTGGCGAAGACAATAACCGTTGTGGAAGTGTTTGCATGCATTTGTCACAGGAGAAAGAGGAGCAACAGCACCACCTGCTGTTATTTGAGCCCTGCCTGGAGGAGACAATCAAGTGCCTTTAGTAAGAGTTCAACCGTTAGAGACAAAAACAATACATAGATTTACAAAATAGTACTACCTACACTACCTGAGAAAATGGTTTAAAGTTATTTATGTGGACAGTAAGTTTTTATTTGCTTGTAATCATTATATAACATGAGAATAAATACTAAATAAACATTATTGCTATAAAAAGTAACAAGAATTTATTTTGTTGTCGAAAAGTTCATTTATATCTTGTGGGACGACTTGAAAACAAACTGGGCCAGTTGAAGACAGAAAAATAGTGGGAGACCCAAACGTCTGTCTGCATCTGATGGAAAGTACTTAAAGCTCGCTTCCTTGACGGAGCAACGGAAATCCAGTGAAGTGCTGGCTCAATATCTGGCAGAGTCATCAGGCAAGACAGTACTAGTTTCAGCTGCGAGGAGGGGTTTTACAAGGAATGATGAGACCAACAGTATCCGATTGGCAGAGAAAAGAACAAAATGCGGCCCAGGTCAAAATGTACATTCTAAAACACAAAATGCTGACTTGTTTCGCAAACACAACAAGTTTTTGTTACTTTGGATTAGTTGAATGATAAATATGGGTGGTTTTTTTTTTCAGAACTTGCTTAAATTAGGATATTTCTGAGAAGACTTTTCCACAGAACTTCCAAAATGAAGGCCAGAATTCACACAACCACTCCAGGAGAGTGTGTGTGCGTGTGCGTGTGTGTGCGTGTGCGTGTGCGCGTGTGCGTGTGCGTGTGCGTGTGCGTGTGCGTGTGTGTGTGTGTGTGTGTGTGTGTGTGCGAGAGGGAGGGAGAGCACCTGGGGAGGGGGGAGGTGAGGGGTAGGTCATCGGTAGGTTCCTGAGCAGACGTTGCCGCGTGGCACTGAGTGGGGCGCAGATTGAAGCCGAACACGCTCGCTTTCCCAACCTGACCCTCCCATTGGCCCGCGGAAGCTTCAGATCCAAAGGCTCGTCCAGTGACAGCATGGCGGCTGTAGTATCCCCACCCACCTGCGGGTGGGAGTAAATCATTATGCTACTTAGTGAAGGCCACGATCAATCAAAGAACAACAAAGAATCAAGCTTTCAACTAGTAAGGCAGGAGCTGTCCTAACCAACAGACATGCCAAGGCCCTCCTATCCCCTTGTCAGATCTGCATGTCGGAAAAAAAATATTTAAAAAAATGAATTTTACAAAAAACCCTATAGCCACATTCTGTACTAAAAACGGCTATTATAAACTTGTTACCAATGCAAATAGATCCTTTTTTTTCATACCAGTGATGAAGGTACTCAAGTACCACGGATTTTAGCCAATCAACATTCAGGTTTTGTCTGGTCTGGATTATAATATGTTCTATGGAATTTAATTGGGCCTATAAACCATTTTAGATCCTCTGGCTTACATCCTGAACCAAGACAATACCTTCAGAGGATCTGAGAGGACGAGATATTTCACATACTATGTTATGTTACTGGATTATTATACGCAGTATGTTACATGTAATGTTACTTGATTATTATACACTATAAATTACATGTTATTATACTGGATTATTATACACAGTAAATGAAATGGTATGTTACCGGATTATTATACACAGTATATTAAATGGTTTGTTACTGGATTATTATATACAGTACGTTAAATGTTATGTTACTGGATTATTATACACAATAAATTAAATGGTATGTTATTGGATTATTATACACAGTAGATTAAATGGTATGTTACTGGATTATTATACACAGTAGATTAAATGGTATGTTACTGGATTATTATACACAGTACGTTAAATGGTTTGTTACTGGATTATTATACACAGCACGTTAAATTGTTTGTTACTGGATTATTATACACAGTACGTTAAATGGTTTGTTACTGGATTATTATACACAGTACGTTAAATGTTATTTTAGTGGGCATGAATACAGTCGCGTTACCCAGAACCACGTTTTCCCCTCAGTAGCCACAGGCAATTAGCTGTAACATTCAGCCATGGCTCTGGGTGCATATTTCCATCAACAATGGGCGGAGAGACGTTAATCAGACGCTCTGTCTCACACGCAACAAGAGCTTTCCCGCACATGTAACAAACACGCAAACAGTGAACACACACACAGCAGCTTGTACACGCGCGCGCACACACACACACACACACACACACTCGAAGGTCCGTCAGGCACATTGACAGAATAGGCAGAAGCCCAGCGCTGAATGCAAAAGGAGATTTCAACAAATGGATGAATTAATAACAACCGACATGAACATACTTCATCAGCTGAGTCTGTCTGGTGCCAGACAACATATGGTTGGGCCTTTAACACACACACACACACACACACACACACACACAGACACACACACACACAGGCAACGTTTCATTAAGGTTATGACAACAGTATAAACGTGGGGTCAACCATACACACTTCCCTGATGGATCCATGGGGTCAGCACCCCCACACAGTGTGTTTGTGTGTGTGTGTGTGGGGGGGGGGGGCAGTCAGAGGGTCCATGTGGACATGACCTTCCATGCTCGACACACACACAGTCATTCAGACATACATGCACACACACTTGCCCCAAGTGCTGGCTCAACCAACACTCCTGTTCAATACAACACGCGCACACACACACACACACACACAAACAATCATGTTATGTCTGTTGTACAGTGCTGCTCTGCTGACAGAAAACCACTGGTCTGTTAGAGGTGGAACCCCGTCCACAGAACACGACCCAACTGTCAGTCAAGCATTTGTGAGATTCCCTTTGCACACACACACACACGCACACGCATGTACGTGCAAACAAACAAACACACACAGCCAGCCAGCAAAAAGCACCGACCCAGCGACCTCCTCCAGTCCCGACCGCAGGTGCAGGTATCTCACAGACAACTGGGTTCTTGGGGGGGGGGGGTGAATGGGCCTCTAACAAGCTGCCATGTTGAACCGACAGGTTGCTGTGAGAGTGAAGGATGTCAGGCAGAGATGTCCTGGGGACCACAATGAGATCTACAGGAGTAAACTTACTGCACTGGTGTGAATACGTCTCAGTCTGCCTGCCTGTGTGTGTGTGTGTGTGTGTCTCCAATATCATTTAGAACAGATTCAATCTGAAGTCAGAGTTTAAGTAAGTTGCAAACACATACACACATACACACTCTCTCTCTCTTCTGCCTGCGTGCAAACTCACCACAGAGGCTCTGCATTCCATAAGAACCTCCTTAACTCCACACACACACACACACACACACACACACACACACACACACACACACACACCCAGAGCTCCCCCTTCCTCTTTCCCCCAATGACCTCCCTCTGGGCCGAATGCCCAGGCCCCTTTACTGATCCCCCACCGTCAGCAAACACACACACACCTCTATATACATGCAGACATACATACACACACATCTATATATACACACACACATATGCATACATATACACACACGTATATATACACCCATACATATGCATATGTATATACACACACACACACACACATGCACACACTCTGCGGTGTATCACACACCCTCAGATGAGCAATTCTTTCCTCCTCAGACAGGAAACCTCAGTTTCCCCGGGGGCCCCGAGCAGGCCTCTACCTCCTCCCTGCAAGTCTCTGCCCTGTCCTCCTTAACTCCTTCTCCCACCCTCCCTTCTCACCTTCCTGTAGTGTTCCTTTACTCGTTATTGGACCTCCTCCTCCTCACCGTCCCCTTCACCTCTCCCGGACTCCTCCTCTTCCTCTATCCAATCTTTCCATCCATCTATCCCACCCTCCATCATCATCCATCTATCACACCCTCCATCATCATCCACCTATCCCACCCTCCATCCATCATCCATCTATCCCACCCTGCATCATCATCCATCTATCCCACCCTCCATCATCATCCATCTATCCCACCCTGCATCATCATCCACCTATCCCAACCTCCGTCCATCATCCATCTATCCCACCTTCCATCATCATCCACCCATCCCACCCTCCATCCACCCCTCTGTCATCTATCCCACCCTCCATCATCATCCGCCCATCCCACCCTCCATCCACCCCTCTGTCATCTATCTCATCTTCCTGTCCATCCATCCACCTCTTAGCTGCATGACTCCACTTGTTGCTCTTAATTCTTTTCTCCCTCCCCTCCCCCTGCTTTCCTCCCTCCATTTTATTTCTCACCATTTACTACTTCTGTTTCCCTCTCGGTCCGGAGGGAGAAACAGCAGACAGGAGCCTCTTACCTAGCTGCCCCATTTACATCAGCCAGAAAACTCAGACCCCGTACAATTTCACAGAGGGGGGAGGCAGAAAGAGAGAGAGGGAGGGTGTAAGAGAACGATGGAGACAAGAGGAGAGACAGAACATGAGAAGGAGTACTGAGAAGGAGAGACAGGACGAATAGGAGTCACAGACGCTGCCCCCCCCCACGCCCATTCCCGTCTCTGCGCTGTGCTTTCCCATCACTTCTTCCTCCTCCCTCTCCCTCCTCATGTGATGCAATTTCACAACTTTTAGCTGCAATAGTTGCGCCTGCTGAGAAAGTCATACACACTGGAGTCGAAAGAGGGGGGGGGGCAGAGAGGAAGAAAAAAGAGGGAGGGGAAGACATTTAGAAAGAGAGAGAGAAAGAGAGAGAGAGAGAGAGCTAAAGAGAGAGCGACAGTCTGAATGAGAACTAGCAGGATAGGAAAACTACAGACTCAGGCCAAAAGTTATTCTTTGTTCCTCGTCAAGTTTTAGTGACCCTAATTGCGAATGAGCCACCTGTGCTCTGGTCATACCTATTAGAGTCAGGGAGAGAGATAAGACCAGATGTGTGGCGGTCCTGGAGCAGACAGGGGCTCTGGCCTCAGATAAGTAGCCCAAGAGAAATTGTTGCTGCTGGGACGGAGTTGGAGGAAAGAGGGGGCTTTTGGAGATGGGGGAGGTGAAGAAGTTCCAAGTCACACATTTGAGAAATGAGTACTAGCACATGTGTCATTCTTGCTCTTGACAGTTTGGCCTGTCAATCAATCACTGGTTGGGATTGTCGGCTGAGGGGGCTGGATGTTCATAGGGTAACAGCCCTGTCAATCAATCACTGTAAATGAGACTTTCTGGGAAGGCCGTCATTTATTGTGGCAAAAATTAAGGTTAGAGGTCAAGGTTAAGTTTAGATATAAGGTTAGCATTGTGGTTTAGGGTTAAGGTTAGGATTAGTGGTAAGAAAAACAGAATGTTAAGGGGAATACATTTGGGTCCCAAAAAGTCCTTAAAAATATTTTGTGTGCTTCTGACAACTATATAACGAGGACAAAAATGGCCCCAAACAGTGGTTAAATCAGAAAAGGTTGCAAGTATTCCCATTTTGAGACTTTTTTAGGCGTAAGAGTTAGGTTTAGGCAATCAGATTTTTCTATTTGGTTAGCATATAATATAGTGTGGCAGTTCCTCTGTCCCGCCACCAGTGGGTGGGTCCCGGCCAATCCAACACCTCTGTGGGCACCGGCAGGGATAACTGTTGGTCACCCTGTCCTTCTCAGTTCGCAGAGGATCCGGTGGACAGACAGGTTGAAACAGGAGACTACAAGGGACACTGCCAAGGCCCAAAAGAGAGGATCCCGCCGAAGGGCCCATCGTTAACTTAGAAGTAGAACAGGACTTTCTCCAGTCCAGTCTACAGGAAACTGACAGGCGTAGGGGCAAAACGTTTGTGTTACAGTGCCCTTTGATTTTCTTCGCGTATTTTTTCCCTGTTGTTCATTTTTCTCTAGTTACTTTCCCCTCTCTCTCTCTCTCTCTCTCTCTCTCACTCACTATTTCTCTCTGGAAAGAACCCTGAGTTGGAGTTCTACCCCTTTGAGAGTTACGTACCAAAGATCTGCTACCCAGTTCCTTTTCTGGCTCTGTTTTATTTTTATTCCACCAGTCATTTGTGTTCGTTCGGTTCGACATTGAAACCGTTCATGATAGGCTATGATTTAATCTAAGAAGTGAGGTTGTCTGCGCTTTTTACACCCGAGTGTTTGAAAATCGCAATTCATAATTGCAATTGTAATATTTAGCCAAAAATCTATGATTCAATATTATATCCAAATCATGCAGCCCTGATGTTGAGTCCAGTTAAACAGCATTGACCAGAAGGGAGAAGAGAAAGGGTTAGGAAGACATTTTAAAGAGAGGGAGGAGAGAAGGAGGACATTTTAAAGAGGAGAGGAGGACATTTTAAAAAGGAGAGGGAGGAGAGAAAAAGGACATTTTAAAGAGGAGAGGAGGACATTTTAAAAAGGTGAGGGAGGAGAGAAGGAGGACATTTTAAAAAGGTGAGGGAGGAGAGAAGGAGGACATTTTAAAAAGGAGAGGGAAGATAGGAGGGCATTTTAAAGAGGAGAGGAGGACATTTTAAAAAGGAGAGGGAGGAGAGAAGGAGGACATTTTAAAGAGGAGCGGAGGACATTTGAAAAAGGAGAGGAAAAGGGGAATGGGTATACAGGAAGAGGAAAACACAGAGAGAGAGCGTAACAGGAGACAGGAAGAGGACAAAATTCTAAACATCTGACATTAATTAAGACCATGAGTTGACACAAAAGTGACAGCCTCAACCAATCTGTGTGTGTGTGTGTGTGAGTGTGTTGGAACAGACATTATTGTTTATCTCTCTTCTCTTCAGCAGTGATTCTCCTCTGCTTCTGCACTCCTCCCTGTCTCCTGTTCCCTCTGTTTTCTCCTTTCTCTCACTCTAGGGTGGCGCCTCCTGGCCCTCTCATGTGGGGCACCCCCCACATGACCTCCCTTCACCCCACTCCCCACCACTTGGCAGCCAGACAAGGTTAACACAGAGAAACCACGCTAACCCTGCACCCCTCCCTCTCATTTCTCTCTCTTCCTAGTTCACTCGTTTTTTATTTCCCTTTCAGTCCCCTCCCTGATCCTTTCATCTTGCCGTTCTCCGTTGAGACAGAGAGAAAAACTGAGGGAGAGAAAGAAACAAAGAGAGAGAAACAAAAACAGAGAGAGGGAGAGAAACAGAGGAGGAAAGGGAGAAGGGGGGATAAGTTACACAATGAGAGAGAGATGAGAACGAGAGACAAACAGCCACTCAAAAAAGTAATGAACAAGGAAATAAGGAAATAGAGAGATTAAAGAAAAGAGAGAGGGAGGATAGAGGAGAAAAAGAAAAGAAGGCAAGAGAGCACATTAGTCAGATGGTACAGAGCTCTGCTGCACAGAAACTACAGTGCTCCCCTGACCTAACGTTGCAGGAGTTAAGAGTCAGGGAGAATGAAAGATGGAGACAGTAAGTCCAAAAGCAAGAGTGAGGAAGAAGGAAGGAGGGAGAGAAGGGGAGGGAGGAGGAGGAAGTTAAAGAGAAGGAGGGAGGGAGTGGGAGATGAACCCATATTGTCAGGAATTCATTTCCCTAGACAGAGCCAGACCCACAGCAGGCTGAACCAGAGGCCTCTTGTGTTTACTTCATTCTCCACCACCCCCTCTCTCTCGCTCTCTCTCCGTTTCTTTCTATCTCCCTTTTTCTCTCTTGATCTAGGAGTCTATTTAGACTACAACGATTGTTGTTAAAAACAATTTAATTGAAATAACATCAACATAGTTCGTAAATACAATTTTCTATTCACACTAGCAATAAGAAACTCTTGCTGCACCCTAAGGCCCAACATATATACACATGCAGCCCTTTGGCCAGACCCCTGACCTGGAAGGCCTGACCCTTGACCTCTGGTCCACACAGGAATCGCGGGAAAATCTAGAAATATACAGGCACAGAAACTTGATACATTTCCGAAAGAATTGTCTTCACACTTCTCCAGGTCTCCAGGTGGGGCTCTGTCAAAAATGTGGCACACACTACTTTGGATGGTGGTGTCTCTAGCTATCGATATGTGCAAGTTTACACACCAAAATAATCAAGCATCTTGAGTCTTCCTCAACACATTGTGGAAAATGGAGCATGATATAAACAAGCCCTAAGACAACGCACTCCAAAAGTTATTGTTGCTGGTGATAGTATAATTGTTTTGGTGCCAGTGTGAGATGTTTTTTAGTTGCCTCCTAAAAAACAAAATATTGTTTTCTCTGATTCTGTGTACAGAGCTCGAAGGACTTTGGACAGAACCAGACTTCCTACGTCACTCCTCATTCCACATCAATGATACACAATGAGTGAGACGTCGTCTTTGGACCTCAGTATCTGGTGAAGTATCGGTCAGAGAAGTGTCCCATGTCACCTCGGAGGGTGATGTTCGACAATTGACGTTTTCACCTGTTTACACTATGAACAATGCACCTCTGATGCAAATTTGGCAACGAGTCTTGTTCATCTAAATTAAACAAATTTAGCGTAAAGTGTAAAAACGCTCTTTCTTTAACCCAGACCCGCAGCAGACTATCTGAGAAGCTTCCTCTCTCTCTTTCTTTCTCTCTCTTGTTCTCTCTCTCTCTCCCCTCCCTTCCTTCTCTCTGTCATCCAGACCTCAAACACGCAAACACATGCGCTTCACATTCCTTAGTGCAGAGCTGCAGATTCACCCAATTTGTTTCCATTGCTGCACTAGTGTGTGTGTGTGTGTGTGTGTGTGTGTGTGTGTGGGTGTGTGTGTTTGTGTGTGTGTTCGGGGGGGGGTGTAAGTCAAGTGAAGCCAGTAAATAATAACCAGACCCAGCTGTAACAGTAGAGTCAGCTCTCACTCACCCCCTTTTCTCTCACCCACGCCCCTCACGTCCCTATCCCACTCTCTCTCTCTTCCTCCCTCTCTCACACCATTCATCCCTCTCTACCCCTCTGGGGTAACTTCGGTAGTGTAGTGAGAAAGGTGAGGAGAGATCAAATTAAATAAAATGATATTCGTCCCATGCTTACTGAACAACAGCAGGCCTCACCAACATTTACATTTGAGTCATTTAACCAGAGTGGCTTGTAGTTAGACTAGCAAACAGGGATGCACTGATACCACTTTTTTTTCAAACCGAGTACGAGTACTCATATTTGGGTACTTGCCGATACCGAGTACCGATACCAAGTATTCAAATCTGCACTAGGTCAATTTTTTTCGGTAAAAAACCAAGGTTTGGTTCCTTATAAACATGTTGTGGACCTGGTTCTGGTGTTTCCATGATTCTCTCATCTTTTCACTTGACGGAAAAGTCAGTTATCGTCACCTATATTGATAGTTATTGTATCAATGTAATTCACAAATGAAAGAAAAACGAACGTTGTTGTGCCATGAAATGAAATAGCTTTGTCAGTGTAAAGTTCGTCTTCAGTCTCGCTAGCAATTGCTCAATTCTTATGACTATTCCAAGTAGTACATTAGTAGATACTAGTAAGCCTATTACTGGCTAGTTAAAACGGCCAGTGGCAAAAGCCATACAGTTCATAGATGGAAGTAAGCTTAATAAGAAACGTTAGTCAGTTTAACACAGTGCTAAATGGTGTCTAGCGAAATATTCAAATTTGGAATTATATTAATGCGTTAAAGCGTGACAAAATGATGTAATGTTGAGACGCAATTTTAGGACAAGTTGTGTGTCCCAAACAGTCCCAATACTGGCCTACTAGCTTACTCTACACTAAACAGTACGTACTTCATCATCCGCGAAGTACATATTTGTAGTACAAAGAGTGCGATTTGAGATTTGGCAGATATATTGAATTAGTATGCAATTGGGATCAGCTAGTATACAACTGGGAATTGTATTCTCCCATGAAAATGACTATTACCATCAAAATCCCACATTATCAACAACCGACAGTGGCTGGTCATCAAGTGCAATGAACTCACCAATAGCCTCGGCTCTTTCATTTTTTCCTGCTTGCGGATTTTTTATTTTGCTGCTCCAGTGTTTGCTGCATAGTTAGCTGTCATTGTGGTTCTGCGCTGCTCCTTGAGCTTTGTGCTGGGTTGTGTCTAAAGATGTTTGATCAAATTGCTTGTGTTAAATTAGTGTTTTTCCTTTACTCCTCTTGACAGTTTAGCGGAGTAGAGCTTGCACTCTGCTTCACTTGTGTCATTGCTGACATCTCCGTCTTCCCGCTCTACCAATCTGAGTTCTATATTCTATATTTATGCGGCCAGAGGCGACACAACCATCGAGTTTCACTTAATGTTTCCATGACGTGGTATCGGCATATTTCTATGAGTATGAGTACAAGTACATGAGCCCAGTATCGGCCCGATACCCGGTACTGGCATCGCCGCATCCCAACTAGCAAATGTTCACTTATGGGCCCATTTTTTTCAAAATTGCTGGTGGAATTAATAAACTAGAGACAGAACGTGGTAACACAAGGAATCCAGTTCAGTCTGTGTATATTTGAACGGTAACACAAGTTCCATTCCGAACGGTAGCATAAGTCCGGTAGCACAAGTTGTTTTGTCTCTGTACTCCGGCACATGGGATTTGAGATGAAACAAAGTGGTCAGCTTAAATTTGAAGGCATTTGCATTAATAAACTGTGCAGGAATTACAGTCCTTTTTATAAGTAGTCCTCCACATTTTAGGAGAAAAAAAGTAATTATAGAAATTAACAATCTTAGATATAGGTGTCATATTTTGTACTTGGTTGCAAATCCTTTGCATTTGAAGACTGCCAGAAGTCGGTGAGTGACCCATAGAAATCACCAGAAGTTGGTTATCTTCCCTAGTGACGCTCTGCCAGGCGTCTACTGCAGCCATCTTCAGTTCCTGCTCATTTTGGGGAATTTTTGCCTACAGTCTTGTCTTTAGCTTTAGCAAGGGAGACGCATGCTCCAATCAGGTCAGGCTATTGTCTTGGCCTGTCAAGAACATTTCACTTTTTGGCCCTGAATTGGTTGCTTTAACGGTGTGTTTGGTGTCACTGTCCTGCTGCAAAGTGAAACGCCCTCCAATGAGTTTTGAGGGACCAGCAACAAGATATTTCTGTTAATTTAAGAATGTATCCTACCGCTGCCATCAGTAGTTACATCATCAATGAAGACAAGTGAGCCAGTTCCAGTGGCAGCCATACCACGCACAAAACATACCTCCACCCTTGGTAAGACAGTTATTTTATCCTCCACTTTCCTCTTGCCATCACTCTGCTACATTTTAATATTTGTCTGCATCATGATTGCCATCTTGACTGGCATTGACACTTTGGTCCTCACATTGTCAGACACAAGCATCCAAATGCAAACGCAATGCCAAGAACCAAGACTAGACGTTGACTCTCCTGTGCTTACACTGATGCAAAAACAATTGTCTTATGAGAGACAGATGGGAAGCCAACTGTCAAAATACTTTTGTCCCCATTAAATGGGGGAACTATGTACAAAACGTGATGTTATTTCTAAATGGTTTGTCCCATATGGATGAAAATACCTTCAAATTAAAGTTGACAGTCTGTACTTCACCACACTCGCCTGCGTAGCATTTAAAATCCAAAGTGTCTGAGTACAAAGCCGAACCAAGGCAGGGTGCCACTGTTCAAATACATCTGGACTCCACTGTTTTTAAGGGTTTAGCGTAAAAAGGGAGATGTTCATGCAAAAAAAATGAGTAAAGAGAAGTACGTTGTGAAGTATGGTGGTGGATGTGTGATGTTATGGGGGTTCCTCCGTCTCTCCCACCAGGGCCCTCTCAGACTGTTTAGGATACATGGCTTTGTATGACAACTTTATCTCCACTGGACTCACAAATCAGATGTCTCCTGTTTGCAGATCATACATTGCTTCTGTCTACAGCAGCGCCTATGCAAATACTGTCACACGTAGGCACTGACTGTGAATCTCAGCAAGACAAAACATTTCCTTCCCCCTGAAAAAAAATCCAGATGCCACAACCGCAAACGTGAATACAACCTAGACACCATTACCCTAGAGCAAACAAAGAATTACACCTACCTCAGCCTAAACATGAACACCACAGAGAACTTCAACACGGTTGGGGACGATCCAAGACACATGGTGAGAAGGGCCTTCTACACTTTCAAAGAGAATGGAGCACTAGACATTCAAATCAGCATCTGGCTTACATAAAGTACCTATTGACCAGCATTGTTTTAAAGTCCACCCGCCAACAAAGAACTAACATAATCCATGCATGCTGCATGCTGAGGATTGCAAAGGTATTCTTAGATTACAACCCCCCCCCCCCCATATGACCCATGCAAAGCTGAAAGACTTTGAAATATCTGTGAAAATGTAGGATTTTCAAAATGTAAATTATAAAGACCTCATCTACAGGGAGATTAACCTGGATAGGTGGGACCCCTGTAAGCTATTTGGCTCTGTTCACAGACTCCAACAGACCCCACAGAGCCACAAGACAGCGACAAGGTTAGACATAACTAAATCATGAGAAGACTAAAAGCTAACTATTTGACACTGGAAATAACCACTTCAAAAAGGTTAAATGCGAATGCTGCCTTTCCCTAAATAGAGAGTACACAGTGGCAGAATACCGGACTACCGTGATTGACCCACAATTAAAAAAAACCTTGACCATGTACAGACACAGCGAGAACAGCCTTGGAATCAGGAGAGGCCTGTCTTTATAGCCTGTCTTTTTTCAAAAGCCAGGTGTACTTATGTGCACATGACCACAAAATGATGTGGAAACATTAAGGACAAATATTTACCACAGGTCACGTGGGTCCACTAAGACTTGAAAACAATCAAACATCTGTTAAGAACAATACAACAATTTGCTATGACAGGAAAGTTATTACATGACATGAGGAAAGAGAAACCAATGGAGCACAAACAACATTTTAATCATAACTAATAACCCCATACATTCACACTTAAACTATTTCATATGGCTACAACACTGTACATAGCTAATAGTCTGACTGATATTGATGGTTCATCCTTGTGGTGTATATAATTTCTGCTAAGAACTTTTGTTTTTTGTTTTTGTTTTTTGTTATTTATTATTTTTATTTTATTGTTCTTATTTTCCATTTGGTTTGGAAATGTAAACAAATGTTTCCCATGCAAATAAAACCCTGTAAATAACATTTTTTGTTTAGATAGATAACACAGACAGACAGGAAGACAGAGGGTTGTTGGGCTCTTAGCCTCCAGAGATGGTAACACTGTGACATCACGGGCATCAGCTCTCTCTTTATAATCATATTTTCTCTTACCAGATGTATTTTCACTCTCCCCGATCCTGTCATACCCTGCTCTTTGCCTTTCTCTCACTCCCTCCTTCCCTCCATGTCTCTCATTTTCTTTCCACTACCTCCCTCTTTCTCTCTTTTATCCTCCCTTGATTTTAGGGTCTCTACTAGGCCCTGCAAATATCACATCTTAAATACAGACCGAAAGACAGGAAAAAGACAGATGACAAGAGTTATAGGGGAGAGGGGACAATGAGTTGAAGGACGGGTGAGGGGATAGAGATAGGAGAAAGAGGAGGAGAAGGGGGAAAGAAAAAAGGAAGGGTTCGGGAGAATCGGCTGAGTATAGAGGATGGAATGCCTGAGAGGGACAATAAGGGCAGGGGGAGAGAAAATGAAGGTGAGAATGAGTGGTGGGTGAGGAGGAGGGTGGCATAAATAGGGCAGGGAGTGAGAATGGAGGTGAGAAGGAGAGGTGTGTGAAGAGGAGGATGGGGTAAATAGGGCAGGGGGAAAGAGAATGGAGGTCAGAAGGAGAGGTGGATGAGGAGGAGGATGGAGCACAGGGAGGGGTTTTGGGGTGGGGTTGCGGAATTCCGTCTGTGTTTGTTTTGGAAATGAATACACAGACGCACAGCTCTGTTGAGAATAAAGAAAAGGCAGTTTTTTTATTTTCTTTTTTGAAGAGCGAGGGAGGGAGGGAGGGAGGGAGGGAGGGAGGGAGGGAGGGGGGGTGATAGAGGGATGGAGGGAGGCATGTATGGGGGAAGCCTTGGAACCTTATGGAATGTATAAAGACCCACACAGGTGATGGCATGTACTTAGCATGTATTGGGGGAAACTGTGTGTGTGCGCGCACGTGTGTGTGCGCGTGTGCGTGTGTATGTGCATGACTTACTTTACTTGTGAGGACCAGATGTCCTATTATAGTAACCCATGGTAAATAAATTGCCTTTTTAGGCCTGGGTTTAAGGTTATGGTTCTAACTAATGAGGTTTAGGGTTAGAATTAAGGTTAAAATTAGACACTAAGGACTAGGATTAGGAATTAGGTTTAGATCTTCGGGGGTTAAGTTTAAGGGTTAGAACAAATGGGATTTTTAATGGTCCCAAAAAAAGTCCTCACAAGTATAGTAAAACAAGTGTGTGTGTGTGTGTGTGTGTGTGTGTGTGTGTGTGTGTGTGTGTGTGTGATTCCCCAGCCCAGCCCTACAGAGAGCAAGAGGAGGTAAAGGAGACATTCCTGGGGGGAGCAGAGAGAGGCAGTCGTTAGTGGTTAGAGTCTAACGGGAGAAAAATGCCTGGTCTTAGCCTGAGCCAGAGTAGAACACACACACACATACACACACACACACACACACATTAGAGCCAGAGGGAGGCCAGCTTTCCTCACTCTAGCTTGTGTGTGTGTGCATATGTGTGTGTGGACTCCAGTAATGGAGAAGGTTTTTATAACTAGCTAGTTGAACCCATTGAACTCTCATGTACAAACGGGGAGTCAAAGACAACATAGCATTGCACACCCAGCATAGCACAAAAAACGTACGCACATGCACAAAGACACACACACACACACACACACCATTGCCCATATTACTTTGCTAGAGCTCCTATAAGCGTACAAAAATGGCACTCACATGCGTTGTTGTTTAAAACCCATTAGCAATTGTACACATAGGCCTTCCACGCTTCACACACTTTTTCTAGACACCTACATGCACACTTTGCCTTCTTTTGCCACCAATAATGATAATGGCTTTTCCATGATGACTACTGACCACCAGGACCCCTAATGCCCTGTATAGGGAAAGGTACAAGTCTGTCAGACTGGTGAGGCTGAGTGCCTGTCAGAGTGGTGAGGTTGAGGGTCTGTCGGTGTGGGGGAGGTTGGGGGTCTGTCTGACTGGTGAGGTTGAGTGCTTGTCAGAAATGCTGAGGTTGAGGGTCTGTCAGACTGGTGATGTGGAGGACTTGTCAGAGTGGTGAGATTGAGGGTCTGCCAGCCTGGTGAGGTTGGGGGTCTGTCAGTGTGGTGAGGCTGAAGTTCTGTCATTGTGGGGAGGTTTGGGGTCTGTCAGTGTGAGGAGGTTTAGTGCTTGTCAGAGTGCCGAGGTTGAGGGTCTGTCAGACTGGTGACATTGAGGACTTGTCAGAGTGGTGAGGTTGAGGGTCTGTCAGTGAGGGGAGGTTGAGAGCCTGTTCTGACAGTATGGTGAGGCTAAGGGCCTGTCAGAGTGGTGAGGTTGAGGGTCTGCAAGCCTGGTGAGGTTGAGGGCCTGTCAGAGTGGTGAGGTTGAGTGTCTGTCAGTCTGGTGAGGTTGAGGGTCTGCCAGAGTGATGAAGTTTGGGGTCTGTCAGTATAGTGAGGTTGAGGGTCTGTCAGTGTGGTGAGGTTGAGAGTCTGTCAAAGTGATGAAGTTTGAGGTCTGTCAGTCTGGTGAGATCGAGGGTCTGTCAGTCTGGTGAGGCTGAGAGTCTCTCAGTGTGGTGAGGTTGAGGTTCTCTCAGTGTGATGAGTTTGAGCGTCGATCAGTCTGTCAGTCTGGTGAGGTGGACGGTCTGTCAGTGTGGTGAGGTTCAGGGTCTGTCGGAGTGGTAAGGTCTATTGTCTGTAAGTCTGGTGAGCTCCAGAGCTGTCCTGGCTGTGATCCTTGAAGGATTATATTACGATATTGTGTGTGTGTGTATATGTGTGTGTGTGTGTGTGTGTCTGCATGTCTGTGTCGAGGTCTGTTACAGGCCGTTGCATCATGTGCTTCTTAAGGGCTGCTTTGGCTAGGAGACTAGGCCTGGAACGAAGCTGTTTCTCTCTTCCTGTTGGGGAGATGGTGGGTGTATCTACATATTGTAGGTCCTCTCAGAATCCTTATGTGAAGTGTGTGTATGTGTGTGTGGTCAAACTAATGGCCAACATCGACATGGACTGCGTGAGCATAGCAAACAAAACATACTCAAACACACACACACAGACACACACATAGTCACACTAATCAGTCTGCTGACAAGGCCTGGTTGTCCAACCAAACACGTTCCCTGTGTTTCACTATGACCTTTTAGTTAATCTCATTCTGCGTGTGTTATAAAGCTGACACTATATCCACCTTAACTGGATTTAGGCTATAAACTCAATCACTCACAAAACTCGCAGCTATGTACCCTAATCTCCAATGTTCTACTGCTAGGGCTAGCCTGTGCCATAGTAGGTTTGGCCTACTCGCTGGGCTACTAGTTTGCTGCTCAAATGAGAGCCATTCGAATGCTCACATTGTTTCAGAGAGCATGAGTATAAATCGGTCTATATGAAGGGGAAAGATCCTGCATACTAATAATCTGAGTCACGCAGTGTCAGTCACCGCGGGCAAGGTCGTGCACGGCCTCTCACCTGTGATTACACCTTTGACAGAACACTGCGCGTGCGCACTACTTCGGTTAGCTGAATACTGTAGAGCATACTGTCTACAATGACACTTTGGCACACATTGTCACATTCTAATATGTACATGGCATTGTTCTTTTAATGAGATAGCCTGTGATAAGATGTTAAAGAACTAATATTCGATACAATAGAAAATCGTTTTTAGATGGCATGTTGAAGACAAGGCAAAATCATTTCTTGAGCAAATATGTCACATACAGACGGACTGCATAACGGACCGTGACATCCAGTCTAGACCCTATAAAACCGCCACTAAGCA
Organism: Esox masquinongy; assembly: GCA_016801175.1. Taxonomy (NCBI): domain Eukaryota; kingdom Metazoa; phylum Chordata; class Actinopteri; order Esociformes; family Esocidae; genus Esox; species Esox masquinongy. Next base: position 24,556 of record JACXGI010002849.1, read on the forward strand.
TCTTCTGCGGGTGTCCTCTATCACGAGTCCTGGGTCAGGCAAAAACAATTCAGCTGAATTCTTTACAGGCTACGCAGACTAATAACTGTTGCACTTATCACAACGTATCATTTGAAGACAGTAACCTAGGCTATGTGTGTGTGTGTGTGTGTGTGTGTGTGTGTGTGTGTGTGTGTGTGTTTACCTTTTAGAAATGCCTGTAGTATATCTATCCACTGAACGTGACCGTAGTATCCTTGTCCGCGCACCTCGTCTGATGTCTCCTGTTCTGTCACTTCTCAGTAGCCTATTGTCTCGATGTGCACTCAATCGTTTCAAAAGAGAGAGATGTAGGCCCAGAGAAGATTGTCTGATTCAAGTGTGAAGTTTGGTAGGGGTTTTTCGAACCATTGTCGTTATTATAAACTGTTTATAACAGATTGGACTAAGAATAAAGATAAAGACATACAAATTCACCCCAAAAAGGAGTTCGAAAATCCAACGACGCGCTGAAAATAACTCGTCAAGCAGAAAAGAAAACTCAGCGTTAAAGAGACTCGCAACTATGTTATTAAATAATGTCAGTAGTGACATTCGTCAAAATACTAGCCTATACGTTACGATAAATGATAGCTTCAAGCTTGCGCTCTTGGGTAGAAGGTGCATCGCTTAGTTACGACGCTAGTCAACTGTATTCTCCGTAGGCGGTCAGTCATTCCCCAGTTGTCTTGAGAAGTGGGCGGGGTCGTCATCTGTCTGTGTGGGTGCGCAACTAGCCAGCGAGATGGAGAGACGCGAGAGGAGATGGTGGCGGTCTGTGCCAGATTGGATCCTGTCTGTTTTTTTTCTCCTTCCCCTTCCACTGTTCGCTTCCAGCGGTTGTCTCTCACGATTTCTACTCCAATCGTCTGCTTGCCCCAGCTGAGCCTTGCGTTTCTCTCCCTCTCTCTCTCCCTCTCTCTCTCTATCCTTTTCTTTATTTTCTCGACTAGGCTACACCCCACAGCAGGAGACGTGACCGTGTGGTTCCCGCTTCCCCGCGGCCCTCTTCTGCTAGCGTGTACACACCCAGTCCGCCCCTGTTCCCCCCACGCCGTCACACCACCACCATTCCGCTGATCGGTAAAGTACCAGCCCCATAGCAGCTATACCTTCCAGACCAAGCCTCCTTAACTTCTCCGCTCTGGGTCCCGCCTATCATTTACGAAGGTTGTCCTCGGCTACTTTCCCATTTTTCCTTCAAATCTACCCCCGCCTCCTCTCTCTCTCTCTCTCTCTCTCTCTCTCTCTCTCTCACACACACACACACACACAAATGCACACACACACACACACACATGCATAAATGTACCCAGATTCACACACGTTTTGCCTCCTCTATTTTACAAATAGTTGTTTTTCCCAAGATGTTCCTGGGGCATAATACTCTGAATAAGACCAAAAGCTGCGTTGGATGGTTCAGTCTACCATCTGCTGGTCAAAGGGTGCATACCTTTTTAGGGCGGAATGTTAAAAGGTCTGTTAAATATGCTTATGACAATTTACCTGCGCTATAAAAACATTTTAACAGGACTATTAGGCTCTAACAGAATAGATAAAATATTGCTGAAATTGTACATGTATTAGCCCGGGTTGGGACTAACAGAAAATACCTCTTCTGTAATATGTGTCTCTCTGAAGACAATATGGGCTACTATTATAATATAATAGATGTTGTTTAATAGAATGTATAGAGAATTAATTATTATTTGTAGTTATTTTGCTTTGGGTTGTTGCGTTGGCCTCGTATATGTATATTTTCCGTTTACATATTTGGCTTTTCCTCATATAAGCACCAGTTGCCCCGTTCTCTCTTCAATAGGCCCTAATGTTTCTGTCTCAAAGTAGCTCTTTGTACGTAGTCTGGTCTGCTGTGCAAAGAGAAAAAAAATGAAAAAAACGAGGCTCATGAGCGCTCCTTGATTCCGACCAGCTGTTTCCCGCCTCGAGACACAGATCAGCTGCAAACACACACACACACACACACGTAGTAGTAGGCGGAGGCACCACACACACACAAACTGCACACACGCAGGGAATCCCGCATCAGCTGGAGCTAAACACAGTTGGCCTTTTGAGCAACAACATCGAAGAATCAATAATACTACTGAATACGTAGTTATGTGCAATCGAACACCGTAAATAGGAGTGTATTTTTACGACAAGGAACGCGAAAATAGCTAACAAAACCAGAACGGACTCAAGGGGTTACAGCTGGAGATAGCAAACGTTAGCTAGCTAAAGCATGGAATATTTCATGATGCCTACGGAGAAAGCTTTACAGCAATTCAAGAAATCGGAAAAGGATGTAATCGGAGGGCTTTGTAGGTGTGTATTGCAAGATCCCCATGATTATGCTTTCGATGGGATGTGTATTGTGTGTTTTTGATTGTAAATGTGTTGTTGTTACGATAATAATAGCCTGCCTCTACTAGCTAGCGAGCTACATCAAATTGGCACAACATGGTTTGGAAGCTATGATTTCATGTTAGCCAGATATGTTAGCTATGCATATGAGCGCATACCCCAAGGGCGGGACGAAAACAGTTAGTTAATATAGGTCCCTAAACAGTGTAATCGCCAGCTGTGCCAATAATAACTTTCGGTGGTCACAGTTGTAGCGAAAACATTTAAATAAATACCTGAAATCGATACATTTTGTATTCAGTTAAAACAAACCACGTGGTTACTACCACACTACCCGCCGCTCTGGGCTGCTGTAGTTAGCACGCGCTAGCCACTGTTCCAGATGTTTTCTACGGTGTTTGCCCCCCGTAAATGGCTACTAAAATCCTATAATTGTGATTTTGTTACGGAAACAAACAACGTGAGAAAGTTTACTGGCTTTGGTTCTAACGCGTCGTTAACCTAGGTGGTTTAGCGCGTGCTTGTTCCTGCCATTGCTAACCAGCTAGCTCGTGGGCAGCGCGGCCATGCTTGTGTGTCGTGTACTGAAACTGGCCAAGCTCTCGAGCTAGTAGCATGGCATGGCCGTGTGTTCAACATCCGCAGTCGCCTTTGACTATAAATAATAAACATCGCACAATTTTCCCATTATTGAACTATATAAAAAGATTTCTAATGCATTACTGTTGTGTAGGTAATGATTAATCGGGTGGGGGTGGTAATAGTGTTTCAAATAGGTAGACGAAGGGAGAATGCATTGTTCTCAAAGCGAAGGGGGTGGTCTTGGTGTCAAATTTCACCTCGTTTCTAAGCTAACGACCGTTTCCGTAAGCCGTCTGGCACGACGGAATACAATCATTGTAATTACTAGCTACTTAGTTACAAAGTAGTTACTCTGGAATCAGAATGAAACTTCTTATTCACAATATGTCGTTGAATTGGTAGTTGGGTCCGAGACTGGCAAGCCAGACTAGCTCGATTCGAGCTATGCACCGAAACCAGAGGTTGTAAACACCCTAAACGCTGCTTGACTTGGGACCCAATTAATGAATGCGGTGTTGTGATCTTGTTTGCGTTTTTTGGCGCAGTTTAAAGACGTTTTAATCCAAATTATTTGCCGGATTTTTATTATCCTTTTTACTCCGTTATGTTGACTTAAATTTGCATTATGATTTGAAGATTAACTGAATGTAAAGTATGCTTTTGTGCATAGATTTATGCAAATTGCTGCTATTTGGATCATGTTTTCCAAATGTCTGAGTCTGTTGTGCACAATTAAGCAGTCTGTCCAGTTGTGAATTATATAAGCCCTGCAATAATTTACTTAATCGATTTACAGATCCGGTTCTTCCAGAACCCTTGTGCAAGGTCTGGCGTGTGTAATGCACTGCTGCTAGTCTCTGGGAAAATATACTGTAGACATTCCCCATTGAAGATTAATGCCAAACTGGCATACCTGATCAGTTTCTTCAGGAGCAGGTTAAACAGTCTGCAGAATGACATCATAGATGCTTTAGAAAACAAGCAGTATGGTGCAGCTGTTTTCTTTTTATTGTTTTGTCTAAAGCCTTTGACTCCTTCAACCATCTCATCCTAATGAACAGACCGCCACCTTAGAAGAACCTGTGTTTGTGCCAATGGGAGTTTCTCAAGGTTCTATTGTATTGCCATGCAACTCGCATTGTCACGTCCCGTGCCATTCTGTGTTGTGAATGGCAATACAGAGGGGAGAGTAATGGTTTTGGTGGGTTTCTGGTGTAGCCGGGCGTCACACTCAACGCCGATGGCAGGTCAATGCTCGTAGTGTGTCTGCACCCGAGCTGAATACTGCGCGAACCACTTTATGACTTTTAATAGCATGTAACCTAACATGCCTTTAACCTTCAGTCAAAAAATGTAGTTTGCCCTTCCATGTGGTCCCGCCGACCTGGAAGTCGCACTGGACACGAGCACCTTCTAAACCACCGGAATGTAGATTGTAACCCGAGCACGTCTGCTGTTTAGAATTGGTTAATCTGCACCCTAGTTGTAATTTCACACTGGCCTCTCAGGGTGCATACACATCCTTGGCCTGTCAGATTGGAGCGAAGGGGCAAAACGCAGCTAAAGCTGACACTTGTCAATACTCTACAAGATCAAACTGCTAACTGATCAATGTGCTTGCTGAATGCCCCGATCTATATGTGTTGGTTGATTTGGCGGTTGTGCTTATTTCTTGTGCGTTTACACGTTTGTATTGTTTCAACATTATTTGCCTCTGTGTGTTTTCCCGTCCTCTTGCAATTGTATGGCTTTGGCCAGGTCGCCGCGGAAAGTGAGTGTTCATTCTCAACTGGCTTAGCCGGTTAAGTAACGGTGAAACGAAACAAATCGGTCAGGTGTGTCAATGTATGGCGAAAACAAGCATGGTAAGAAGGATGAAGGAGGTGTAGGCAGAGGAGACTGTTGGGAAACCCTGGGTTAGATATTACCCTGGCTGAGTAAACAGAGGAGCAGCAGTTCCTCCTCTGTATAGGTGGCTGAAGGCCGTTGAGTTCAGTGAGACTTAGGGCCCTGAGCTCCTATTGGCCCTCGTCACTACCACTGGTAGACTGTAGGTAGGCGGTGTGGTTGAATGGTAGTAGCAAGGATGGTATCATATTACCCGTCATTGTGTGTGTGTCTGTGGGGGGGAGGTTCCCCCAACAGCCATACAGGCATGGGGTTGTTGTTTGTGGACACAGGGTGAAATATTTACCTATATTTTATTTATAATTCCTGGAACTGTGAAACAGCCCTTCCTTACCTGAATATAAAATGTAACATATTAGTCTCTTCTTTCTCTCCATCCCCTCCTCCCTCCCTCACTCATCCCCTCTTTTTCCTCTCTCCCTCCAGTCTGGCGAACATTCCTCTTAGCCCGGAGACAGCCCAGGACCAGGAGCGGCGTATCCGCCGGGAGATCGCCAACAGCAATGAGCGGCGCCGCATGCAGAGCATCAATGCGGGGTTCCAGTCCCTGAAGACCCTCCTGCCGCACACGGATGGAGAGAAACTGAGCAAGGTGAGGAAACCCCCTGCCTCAAGGAGCTTCTTAACACACACACACAGAAGGGCGCACGTTATCACACGGTGCGCGTGAGGGACAAAGGAAAGCACTGACGGGACAATACGAATATTGAGATTCGCGATAGTGTGTCAATTTTTGCGGTTCTCATCAGTTTTGGAATGCTTGTTGGTGGTGAGGAAAGTGAGAAAAGCTGCCACATTTTTACGAAAAGCCCTGGAGTTGAAAAAAAAAGCGCTGTCATTTAGAAACACATTTATTTTCCAAGCTGGAAAAAATGCAGGTTTTTAAAGTACTGCGGATTTGGGTCTGCTTCTTGGTTTAATTTTTGAGATAGAAAACAATGTAGAAATCCTGGAATCACCGCAACTCAACTAAGTGTATCTTATTCCCCCTGCCTATTATACTAGACCAGGGATGGACAACTCCAGCCCTGGACAGCCAAAACACTTCTGCTTTTCTGGTAGTTAGACATCCCTGACTTACCAGGTCTCAGTCAGTGCCCTATTAGGAGTGGATGGAAACCAGAGGTGTTTCGGCCCTCCGGGACCCGAGTTAATAGCTCTGTACTGGACTGGATTGCGATCCACATTCTCTGTCTCTGAGTAGTTTCGCCATATAGTTGCAGTGTGTAAATGTCGGATCGTTCCAACGCAGTGATGTTGTTCCACTCAGGCTGCCATCCTGCAACAGACGTCCGACTACATCTTTGCTCTGGAGCAGGAGAAGACCCAGCTGCTGCAGCAGAACAACCAGCTCAAACGCTTCATACAGGTACGTTATTTAGCCATGAACCAGGTGCTGTGAATCCTGAATGCTGGTTGGCTAATAGCCGTGGTATGTGTAAGCAATGAGGCACGAGGGGTTGAGGTATATGGCCAATATTACCACGGCAAACAGCTGTTCTTAGGCACAACGAATCACACAGTGCCCGGACACAGCTCTTAGCCGTGGTATATTAGCCATATACCGTAATCGGGATCCAAACCACCCTGACACTAAATACCAAGGCTGTAGTTCATGGACACTGTACTTCGCCAGTAATTAATATAAAGGGCTTTAAACTTCATCTCCTCCCTCTGTCCTCCTGCAGGAATTCAGTGGTTCCTCCCCTAAGAGGAGGCGCGGGGCAGAGGAAAAGGATGAAGGGATTGGTTCCCCAGACATCCTGGAGGAGGAGAAGGGAGAGGAGCTGAGGAGAGAGATATTGGAGCTGAGGCAACAGCTGGACAAGGAGCGCTCAGCGAGGATGTTACTGGAAGAGCAGGTGAGAGGGGGAACAGAGGGTCGGCGACCGAAGCAACACGCTGGGGATGTGTATGGAGAACGGGGAATGGCTAGTGAGGAATGTTGTGACTTGGAGGCTGAATTGGGTTGTTTGTCGACCCCTGGTCCAGGTGCGTTCTCTGGACACTGCGCTTCACCCAGAGAGGCTGAAGGTCATCACTCAGCAGGTCCAGGAGGAGCAGGCTCACATACAGACACAGACATTACTGAGGTTACAGCAGCTCCATGAACACACCGCCGAGAGGGACCGACACAGCCCACAGGTAATGACACCCAGCCCTCGGGTAATGACACCCGGCCCACGGGTAATGACACCCGGCCCACAGGTAATGACACCCGGCCCACAGAACATTAACTTTCAGGGCCTCCCTCTTGACCTTTTCTCTTCCCCTCACTGTTTTTTTTTTATGGTGTACTTTTAGACATGTCATGCTTTATTAGAAACTAAACGGCCGAGGGTCTGGAACGGCCGAGGGTCTGGAACGGCCGAGGGGCAGATTTGAACCCACGCTGCAGCTGTTCATCAGAGGCGTGGGCATAAACCACTGGGCCCCCCAGGTAAACCCCTTTCTCATCATCTCTCTTCTCCCCTTCCAGGTGAGGTCCTCGGCCACGCCCCCAGCCCCCACCCACCACCCCACAGTCATCGTACCCGCGCCCACGCTAACCCCACACCCACACCATGTCACCGTGGTGACCATGAGCCCCGCCTCTAACACCAGCACAGTGTCCACGTCCCGGCAGAACCTGGATACCATCGTACAGGTGCGTGTTTCAGTACTGGTAAAACAGCTGGTACGACTCTGCATCACAGCTTCAGTTTCTAGCAATAATTTGTCACAAAAACATGTTTTTGTGAGCTATAATTAATAACAATACGAGGGGAATAGATTTCCTCATGAAATATGTTAGAAAGCAGCTTCTTTGCACCCCAACAACACAACAGGTTTGAAAATATCAGTGTCATTAGACATCTGATTGGCCAGCTCATCCTTCTTCAGAGAAAATAGCCTCTTGCACTTATAATAAGCTGTCTTTTTTTGATCCGACATTATATGTCTCATTATTGATTTTCAAAAAATGTACTACTTTACTTTTGGCATTTCATCTTTCCCCTGTGCCAAAGCCTAGGCAAGGGGCTTAATGGGAATTTTAATAAAATACTAACTAACAATGGCAGGCTGGGGAAATTGAAATCCCTCTAATTTCTTGGTTGCTACATTTCTACTTGGTTTCTGTTCTTGTGAGAGAACCACCACTGGAAACTGCATTGAGTCATCGCTGTAAAATACCTTTTAAAATACAAAGACATTCGTTCATGCAGCTTTTTTCAGCCACTTGGACTGGATGTGAAAGCGAAACACTCCAGCTGGAAGCGAGGAATGGTTGGGAGTTATTTTTGGTCCGAAATAGTGTTGCTGCGTTTCACCCAGCTTCCACATTGGCCGAACATACAGTGAAACGTTGTGATTATCAGAGATTAATGTGAATTAGATGTGAATCATAGAAGTTGTCCCTTAGATGTGAATCAGAGAAGTTGTCCCTGGTTTGGCTGGTGCGAGCGTGTCTCGTGGAATAGGGTTGACATCCATTCACCATATTACGGTCTGTGATCCACTCAGTGCTTAGTGGTCAATTTTGGATTGGGCCCTAAACTGGCATGTATTAAGAGATGTACTCCATTAACTAACATGGGGCCGTCTGACCTCTGACCCCTCCAGGCCATCCAGCACATAGAACGCACTCAGGAGAGGAGGGGCAGCGCCGAGGAGGAGAGGAGACGAGCCGTCATCGTCAGCCCCGCCCACGTCTCCATGGATACGGCCGGCTCCGACACGGCCTCTGACAGCGAGGCAGAGGAGGACTGCTCCATGAACTGAATCATGAGCGAGTCGCCCTACGGAGTTGTGTTCACGTCGTGACGGCCAGGCAGCCGGAACCAAGGCTGATTCATGAACCTTTCGCTGCCACATGAATATAGAAACTCACACACACACACACACACACACACACACACACACACACACACACACACACACACATCCCCCGTCACGTAGACCGCCGTCTCTCCAGTCAGTTTGACACTGCAGGGATAGTGTGTTTGATGAACTGATTGCTGACACACACACCTTTCAAACGCACAGGTCGATACTCAGACACACATCAACGCAGCCTTGTCTGGTAGAGAGCGAAAGACGATTATTCCCCCGTTCTACCGAGATCCAAATTAAATCTCAAATCGGTGACAAAAAACACAATGCGGTTACGATACCAACCCACTGTAAAAGACTAAACACAATGTTTCCCTCCAGACACCGACTGCTTTTCCCATAGAAATGTTTTGATTTGCTTTTTATACATTGTTCATTTTCTCCGTCTTTGGCATTATGAGGAATGTCGACCCTTCTGGTAGGTATTGAGCTCTGTAGGGACACGGGTACCCGGGCATTCGTCTCAAACGGCACCCTGTCGTCTCCGTGGTGCCCTGTTTGTACCCACACCCATAGGGCTACCACACAGGCAAAGAAGTGCACTCATGTTGTCATTTGGGACGCAGGAGTCTCCGTGGTGACGGTCTCCGTGGTGACGGTCTCCGCGGTGACGGTCTGCGGGCACACTCTCTGCCCCCCCCCCCCCCGTTGTGTACGGTTGCTTCAGACAATCACCTACACTTGTAACGACCCGTGTAACGGTATTCCAAGTACCACGCCGTTACCTGTGCAACGGAGAATGTCATTCCTTACCAGTTAAAACCAGTTTGAGTAAGCCAGAACCTCCCTCGTGCCCGCTGTGGGCATTATGACTCCGCCGTCAGAGGCCAGGACAAAGGGGTGCACTTGTTAAATTACCCTTTGGCCACCATCACCGATCTGTCTGGTGTGGCCATGGCAACGTGTCACGCTAGCTTGCGTCACAAGACGACGGTCAGCGGCAGGTTGGGAGATTGACCGCTATTTGACCTGGTCCCGCCATTCAAGTGAATGAAAGCTACAGAATAAGCTGGTCCACTGGTTCTGTTGGGTCGCGGGTGGAAGCAGACAGTGGACCATTCTCAGAAGTTTTAAAGTTGTGATTCTCTTAAAAGAAAATGTTTCTTTTCTTCGGCGCCAGTCAGAGTAACTGAATTTAGATGGCGGATTTGTGCTCATTATTTGTCATGGCGTTATCAGCTCAATCCTATGTTTTAAGATTTGTTTCTTTCAGTGACTATGCACTAAACATTTTAGGTATTTATGCAATTCCAAGCTACAGTAAGTGTTTTACATGTGGGGTTAGTGTTGATTATTGGGTAAAACAAAAAAGTAAAATTGGGTGATGATATTTTTTTTTTTTTTATCTATGCACCTCCCAACAAGAGAGAACGTAAAAACAACATTCATATAGTTTGGCGTCAGGTGTCATGCTGGTCTTATACATACAGTACATTATAGAAGGCTGTACTTTCTGCTGACGGTGCTTGTGGAGAGCATACACCCCTGAGACCTGGGGGTTTCCACAGCACCTGGGCGCACGACCTAACCTGAACGGCGACGCTCGGGAACTCAGACAAGCACTGAACCAGAAATATGCCCCGCCCCCTCGTACCCCGACGTGTCGTTCGGGAACGGGACTGGAATTCCTGTTTTGTTTATTTCCCACGATGGAAGTCAAGGTTTCGCCGATATGATTTTATGGGTCTGCCCTGACCGAACTACACGCCACGGCTGGCATCCAGAGCTTTTCCCAGTCAGATCTCACAGTTACACAGGAAAACCCCTGGTCCCCCAGCCGTGCTAATGTGATGCTGTAAAAACATTCCTTTCATATGAACTTGTGTTTTGTTCGTTTTTGTATTGTATCCTTCGTTCATGCTTTATTGCCAATTGATACTCTTGATTCATGTCTGTTCTTTCCCCGGTTTGAGTAGTTCATGCTGCCTTTCCCCCAGACAGTCTGCGCCGGTCTTGGTTGGTCACTAAGCCCACCCTAAAGACCAGGTGTGTCGAACGTCGGTGCTCGTCATATTGCTCGATCAGTTCGGCCGGTCCGTTGCCTCGGCTAGCTGGGACCCCACCTCGCGGGCACCCGAGACCCCCCCCCGGTTTAGCCTGGTCCCAGACCTGTTTGTGTTCTCGCCTTTCGATTGTCATGGCGGAGGGACCGGACCGGACGGTGACCTGGCTGTTGTCTGTTAAGTGCATGACCTTCAAGCCGGGCTAGAATAGTGTCTATATGTGCTGATAGTATGGTGACTGAGTCCCAAACGGGAACCAATATCCTCTATGTAGTGCACTCAATTTTGAGCAGGGCCCTGGTCATACTTAGTGCACTAGCTAGGGAGTCTTGTGCCGTTTGCGACTAAATATCCCATTCATTGTCCTTTTTTTGTTCGTTTTCTTTCAGTAAAAAAAAAAAAAAAGGTTTTTATACAAAAGATGTGTGCGTCATATTTCAGCACTGGTGTTTTAAAAAAAGAGATGATCTCTTAATAATCAATCATTATCAATAATTAGATATTATTGATATAAAGCACTTCCCAGTCTTTACTGCCTGAATCGAGAATGACAACAGTGACAATGAAATTTATTAGGATTATTTTTACTGTGTTGATTAAGCTCTTTTTTGCTGCGATTTAAACCGAACAGCTGTGTTCATATCTCCTCTCTCTATTCTCTCTCTATCTCTCTTTCCTCCTTCTGTCACATTGTTTTTATTACAGACTTTTTTATATTTTGTTTTTGTTCGTGTCAGTCCAGGTTGATGAGACGCTGTTATATTTTGTTTAAGAAAAAAAAAACTTGTTGGGGAAAAACAGGCCTTTGTAAAGAAAGACAATAAAATTTGTACTTTGTTTTTTAATACATTTGTGTCTTAGAATATATTTTGTACCGTGTTTGAATGATGATTACCTTGTTTAATACGTTATTAACGTAATTAACTGCTGTCCTCAACCTTGTTCAACTGAAGTGGTTGTTTGTCCCACAGGGGGTGCTGTTTCAGTGGCTCTAGCATTCTGGAAACCCCAACTCTGTCCGTAGATGAACTCTATTCCCCTCAGAGGCTCATGTTCCTGATTTATGCTTTGCAGTCTTCATCTTGTAGGGTATAGAGTTGCATTTTTTTGATGAATTAACGAGGTGGTGACTGCTCATTAAAACTAAAACATAGAAAGGATAACCTCATAGAGATGAATTTATTGTTTAATAATGCATTCTAATGGTGCATTTACATACAGGATTTGCTGCAGTTTTTACCAAGAATACTCAAAGGCCTTGAAGAAAACCTGAGCCAGAGGGAACAGGACCTCAGATAAAGGTGAAGATTAATCAACCCAGAGAACCAAGGCCACACAATGCAGGAGGGGCTTTGGGACAGGTCTGTGAATGTCCTTATTTGGCCCACCCGGAAGCCTGGGCTTGAACGTCTGTAGGAAGATCTGAATATCTCAGTTCACTGATGCTACTAACCTAATCTGACAGATTTTGAGAGGATCTGCAAGGAAGAATGGAAGAAACTGCCCAAATTCAGGTGTGCAATGCTGGTGGAGGCATTACCCAAGAAGACTTGAAGTTATTTTTGCTGCCTAAGGCACTTCTACAAAATGTTACATAAAGGATCTGAATACCCATGTATGTAATATGAGGTATTACAGTTTATTTTGAATAAATTGGCACAGATTTCTCAGTGTTTTCTGTTTGTTATTATGTTTTTTTATTGGAAAAATACTTTTTTTCCAATAAATTAATACATAATTTTGGACAATTATGTATTAAGTCATTAGGTATTACACCATAAAATGTGGAGACAATTAAGGGGTCTGAATACTTTCCAAAGGCACTGTAAAAGCCTACTGGAAAGTAATATGGAAAAAAGAAACAGATGGAGGATTATTGCCTCAGAACCGCCTGTCAAATGACAAATCAAAGTGTCTTTCTGAACTATAACTTTTTTCCTTTACCATAATCTCAGAAACACAAGTCAAATCATGCCTAGTTTGGAATACTGTGTAAACCACATTCTGCCAAAAGGAGACTTTTGGTTTCTAACCTCAACTTTAGTTCCTGGATCTTGGCAAACCGTCCTCCTGAAACATTTACCTTTTCGTGCTGGTTACCCACCTGGAAATGAACAGTGAAGCTCTTCTCTGCAATTTGCAACTTACTGTCATCTCAGGGCAGCTGACACAGGATGTCCAGTAGAGCTGCCATGCCTGTGGTGACGTAACTCTCAGGCCCCTCCCTCTAGGACCAGATGGACAGCTGTCTTAAGTCTGACACACAACGCCCAGCATGGTTACAGCTGCAGCCTGTGGCATTGCAATGTACAAACCACGCCTCCCAGCAGTCCCAGGCCCCTCCCTTCCTCGGAATGCCCTCTGACCTATCTCCGGGGGTTTATATAGCTACCGTGATCGAGCAAAGGCCCCTGGCAGCCAAAATGACACCTCTACGGGTCTCTGTGTGCTGCGTGCTCTCCCTTCTAACACTGGTCGCTTCAGGTAAGATCATATTCAAAGAAAACCTCAGATTTTGCGCGATGGGTACATTTCCCATCGCCACTCTCTGGCCAAAGGGAAGCCTGAATTCCTGGTTGTTTGTATGGGGGGGTGCATCCCATCTGGATCGCTGTTCATTACAGGTGCTCTGTGAAGACTTTAAGAAATCCTCTTGTGTCTTACGATGGATGAAGCAGTTAGACCTTATACGCAGAGGGTGGATGTAGCAAATCCCCTCAAAGCAGTGCATGTGAAGGATTCTGGGATTTCATGTTGATTCCACTACTACTCGTACCATGATGTTGACTCTGTGTTTGACTAGGAGACGGCTGAATGTGCAGCTGGCAGTTTGGTTGGCTCGTGTCTTCTGGGATGACTGACCCTAGAATTGCTGTCATGATCCTGGACCGGATTCTGTCAGGTTAACCTTAGAAACACTGTACGCGTGTTGAGCGAATTAAAAGGGAATCCTTTGTGTGAACAATATCATTACATCACCCACCACACCAGCTACGCCAGTGGGTCGGTCTGTGAGTGACAATGTCCGTGTTGCTGACCAGGTTCAACAACTGATGGTGGGTCTGGATTTGCACACCTGAATAGAGCAATGAGAGCCACTGAGTAAACCTGCCCACTTATTAGAGACTGCATTCAGTAAGCCTGTAATGACTTATTTATTAAGGTCACACATTACTCAGTAGGATTTTGTAACATTAGCTGTTGCATTAACAGTGTAAGTTGAATGTATTCAGAAACTTAACATCATGCTCTGTGGTAGCATTGTATTTTATTCCGTAGTGGTACTGTATAGCTGCAGTTTTTATTCAGTTGTGGTATTGTATGGCTGTAGT